>JAHQZX020000194.1:0-15052 GCA_019804575.2 Pseudotulostoma volvatum | reverse complement strand
TTTGAAAATCGCAATTTTCAAAAATGCAAGCCGACCTTTGCATTGCACTTTCCAGAAAGTGCACACTTTTAAAGTGCAAGCCAAACAGGCCCTAAGTACCAGTCCGCCAAGGAATCTCCTTTCGGAAAAGTAGATTAGTTATGTCTGCGACCCACCTTTATTCTGTACTACTGTAGTAATCTACAAGAAAGCCACAGATAAATTCAGCATACAAAGGTTTAAGATTTTCGATGCTAGAGTGAAGACACGAACACTGCAGCTTATATTCTCGTGTACAGCACTTCATTGCTTGCCTTAGAAAGCTTCCTTCATTCTGGTTTTCTCGTCATGCGGCTTAAATTCCCCAAAACAAGCTGACTAAGTGTCCGCTTTCTTTCTCAGGAATTGAGGGACATCCCGCTAAATTATTTTAGTATAAGCGTGAAAAAACATTACCACTAAAACATAGGGTCCCTCAGCAACTTTTCAACTATGTACTCAACTTACTAGCTTGTCATTGTCGCTGACGCCAAATAAATCGCCTAGAGTGAAGCCCGAAACTCTATTCCCTTAGGTATATGAAAGAACGCGGCCGTTTGTATCAACGGTACTGTCCGGTATAGCCTCATAGGTCAAGAATCTTGAATCTCTCAGCCTCACTGGCGATATCAGCTAGGAACAACTCTGCCTTCTGGTTCCGGAATGCCTATCTCCGATGGAGGACCCTAATGAAAATGGCCATCTTGCCTACCTTGGTTGAACACGCGGTGTTCCCGATTTAGAAGAGATTACTAATGAGGGAGCAGATGAGAAATGTCCGGCGAGCCAGCAGAGGGCAATCAAGCACCTTCTTCCAAAGTGAGGGAATTTCAGGCCTCTCCAAGTGAATGTCCAGAAGATCAAGCCATCACGACCCCATATGAAAATAGAGAAGATACTGACGATCTGGAGGTGGATGAAAGTGGCTACGCAGAAAAGGAAAAGTCGAAGGTGAACAAAGTTCGATTCTACTGCACGCATGGTAGAAAGTGAAATCGGCAACGAGACGGTCCAGGAAAGAAGCCATTCCAGTTTTTTAGTATAATATCGCGACAGGAATGAATAAATAAGGGTTTACTCATGCTTCCTTCTCTGCTTTGTGCGATATTGAAGACCTTCATAGGCAGGCAGGCACCAAGACCCGGCCGCCACCGCATTAGATTATGGGACAGCCAGCAGGTACAGTATTCCTGTAAAGATTTGCAATCGTTGCACGCAGATGCCACCCAATGCACTTTAATCGCTGCAGGGGAACCCGAACAAGGATGGATAAGTGTCGTCCTTGATGGCAAAGACTGTGAGATCCCTTACGGTTTATGCCTACTTGCCTATTGTTTTTACCTTGAACTTGGGCTTTGTATGACAAACGGCCGGGGCTGAAAAATGTGTTCCTTTGAGGGGAGTGAGGCTCAGCCCGGGCCCCAGGTAGACGCAGACCTTCCAGCCTCCTATAGAACGGTCGATAGCATCGAATCCCATTACGCGCTCCTTTGAGGGATACTTGCAAGAAGCTACTCATCATCCAAAGTTCTGCCCAACCGACTGTTATTGTACCATTGTTCGCCACGGCCCCGAATTTTGGATTAGGGTCAACTGAATCCATCATTGACCATGATCGATCAACTATGCAATAGTGCTGCACATAAGTGTGCATGCTGTAAAGACCTTGCATTGTTATTTGTGAGAAGAATTGTGTAAATTATGCGTGGAGGAATAGCAGCTTTAAACAACTGACCAATTTTCTCACATGCTTCATCGTCTCGGGCTTGTATACGATGTATAGGATGAGCGTGTATGTCCTCCGAGAAAGGGTGATCATGAGTCTAATCTTTGATCCTTGCAAATCACTCGCCACCTGTCCGCTTTCTAGTCAATTTGAATAGACATTGAGTCCCGCGCGTGTCAATAGAATGACGCCGTCACTGGCTGTCGGTGAGCTCATGAGTTAGTATATGGTAAGCATGACCGCGACCGCATCTGAATTCATAAACATTCCCTCCGGTATTTGCAACTAGAACAACTAAAGTTTAGGTGTCTAACCAGTTCATTCGAATCACCGGTCAGTAGCGGCAGCGGATACTCCTCTTCGGCTTCGAATTCCTCGCCGTTAGATTTCAATTAAAAATAACTTTTCTCCTTCATCAGTAATCTCTTCTAAGTCACTACTTTCAGGGACACCGTGTGCTTGTTTAGCCTGGTAGGCAAGATGGCCACCTTCATCATCAGAGACAGGTATTCTGGCACCGGAAGGAAGGGTTGGTCCTGACCGATATCGCCAGTGAGGTCGAAAGACTCGGGATTTTCGACCTGTGACACTACATGGGCGGTGCGTTGATACAAACAGCCATGTTGTTGAGGCTGGTGACAGGGACTTGGGACAAGACATTGCAGGCATACAAATTTGTTCAAGTTAGGAGTGTGTCCTTTACTCTACAGTAGGGCCGTTAACCCGCTGTTAACTACAATTCTATAAGTTCCAATATAGCGCTTTCATATAAGGAATAGAATTTCCGGCTTGACTCTAGGCGATTTATTCAGCGTTAGCGCCAATGATAGTTAGTAAGTTGAGTACAGTGCATAGTTGAAAGGTTGCTAGGGATCCTAAGGTTTTAGTTAATGCGGCTTTCACGCTATACTAAAAGAATTTAGCAGGTATCCGATCCCTATCCAACATGATCAATTCCTTGATAATATGTAGCGTGAGGTTGCACAAGAAACTCCACAAAGCCGGAAGCTCTATACACACACAGATGCGTACGGGAAAGATTGGCCTTGCCCACTTCCGGAGTGTCAGAGATAACGAGCATGGTGTATCCTGAGACCCCGAGACATGTTGAAATCTACTGCCCCAAGAACGGCTTCGAATGAATGGCAGGCTAAACTTTCGACAATTGCTGACAGAGCAGGCTGGGGTCAAAAAACTTGTGAGGTGGCTGTTAGGCGCGCGGACGAACCGATTAGGTGGCGGAGCTAAGCGTCGGCTTGACTGATGGTAGAAGGGACGCTGAAAACCAAAGAGTGGCACCAAGCCTATAGAACAACGTATATGGATGAATGGACTGGGTGGCCAAGAGGCTGATCGGAGTAACAGCAATATATATAGGTATACAATAATGGGAACGGCAGCTACATAGCCCAACCCAAAAAAGGTTAATCTCCATGTTAAAAACACGTTACTAACTCATTCTACCGATCATGAAGTCATACTTTGTACGAACCGATAGCGGTATTTTTTAACAACTAGAGTATGTATTAATTACTAATAAGTGTTATTGACCCGAGTGCATCCGGTTGATAAGTGAAAGCCGCTATACCTGATACGGTTTGACGTGCCAAGGATTGGATAATGTAACCGCCAGAATTCTAGTTTTCGCAGACACATCTGCTAAATAGTACCCTACTGTTGCTACATCATTTGGGCTGCAATTTCCTCTTGTTTGTTTTCAAATATCTGCCTGAATGGTACGTTCTCGATCTAGATCATGGAGTGAGTCTGGGGTTTGAAAGGACGCCGATTTGGGTACCTAGAGGACCTCAGCCCTTCCTCGGATATCAACTTGTGTCCATTTCTCCTTCTGCACTCTATCTGCAATTCAATTGCCGCAAACTACGCCTGTCATTTTTCCCAATCATTTCTAACGGGGACTATTGATGTTATAGGGTTTCTCACCATCCATGCGCCGCTTCGCGGTCGCTGGGCTGCCCCAGACATATGTCTCTCCTCATGGTCCCAAGTGAGTTGCCTCGCGACGATACACTATGAAGTCTTTAAATATTCTAGCAGATGAGGGCAGAGATATCCCCTTGAGACAATGATACTTTGAACTTGTGATCAATTCGTGTATCGGCTGCTCTGCTGACATGCGGATATAGATACAACATCTCCCGCCACTTTCACGGTCTCAACTTGACTACTGCATCGAGATAGTAAGTCAGATTGTGCAAGACTGAACCTTGCAACTGCTACTCACTTCTTAATAGTGCGTATATCACTTCCACGTTTGGTATCTCAGCTGCTGTCTTCGCCGTCTTTTTTTTCGGCGAGGTGCCTCGCGTACGAAAGGATATATTAATGCAGGTCCCTCTTCTCAAAGACTATTTTAACCGGACTATTGTCCCAGAAGATAACGTAGGTCTAATTCTCCGACGTCGAGTTACACATATGATACGACATTGTTTTCACTTCCTGTCTTGATAAGCCTATTTCATTAAACAATAATTTGATGCTGACTTCTCCCTAGCCTTACTAGATAGATACCCTTAACGTTCTTTCTACGAGTCCAGTGAAGAGCCCAGTGACACCTGTATCCACATCACGCAAAGATGCCTCTGCTGGAATACATATGACTTTGGTAGTGAAGTGGGTATTGTAGGATACAATCGATTATTGATAGCCATATAGATACAATTTCATTGGACATGTATAAAAAGTCTACATTAGATATTCTGTAGTAGAAATCTATCATGTATCGCGCCACTCATCTTAGCTACACAGTATGATAATAGGAAATGTATTTCCCAACTGTAAAGGGCCCTCATTCTAGGTCCTTCCATTGCATTTTGAGGGTGATGTCTATGCCATACATGGTCCTTTTTCCAACATAGCCAATTAATGTAGCTCTTGGAGTCTTGCATAGCTCCTTCCGGGTCGGGAGCAATCCTACTGACGGGTCGAGAAGTTCGGGTTATGAAGAGCCCAGGGAAAAGCACACCCCCAATAGGTACAACTCAAGATTGATATACCCTACAGCTATCCACATATCACCCCGTGTTGACGACATGCGTCAGGACTCCTACAGCTTTCCCGAGTTTTCAATTACCCTAAGGCCAAGATCTAGTTTATATACTACTAGTATGCGTAACTACATGCACATAATACGTTGTGGCAGCAATTTGCATAAGTAAGAATATAGTAGTGAGCATGATCATCCAAACGTACTGGTATAGGTGATAGCCCATGGAGTTACTAGTAGATTTATTAGTACTAATATGTATAGTAAAGATGTCAGTTTGAGATCTTGATCCAATTGACAATCTATGAGCTTGTACAGTACAATGTGGGTTGGAATCGATAAATATTTGTTATATCCGGCTGATAAATGACCTTGAGATCCAATAATTGCATATTATATTAGGGTGTTGATGGACCGCCCTCTTATCTGTTGCTACGCCCCCAGTATTTGTTGCTGCGCCCCCTTACACCAACATCGATATTGTTATCACCTATCCTATTCATCTTGACGTCATCATTTGTCATCAATCACGTGGTTCACTTGCACGAAACTATATTAGGGTTAGTACAATCCAAATTAGGTTTAGTTAATATGAGTCATTTCCTATTTAGGCAAAGTACCCAGTTGTCTCATGTGCCCTTTTTTCGCTGTAACCTAGTATTTATAACTCTACGATCCGTGCCAGGTGTAGTTGAGGCAATGAATTTTGAAAATGATGGCTTTTTCTTGTGGTATGTGGGCAGGTGTTAGGGACTCAATGAAGTGCTATGCTAAGCTATATATTGAGCTTAAAACGAAGTGCTAAGTACAGAGAAGAAAAGAGAAAAAGGAAAAGAGAGGCTAGTATATCCTAGCTGGTCACGTGATATAACTACCCGGCTCAACCCGTAACAGCAGGAATGGAGTTCACGCCATCATAGGAATCGTGCGGTGCAGGGGGCGCAGCAACAAATACTGGGGCGTAGCAACAGATAAGAGGGGGCGGATCATCAACACCCATTATATTAATGTACTGAGTAATAACTATTGAAACTTCACGTGATTTTGGTGAGAGGATTGAAGTCCTTTGACCTTTGAGAACCAAGTATATAGTAGGGGTATTGTATGTACAATTGAAACCATACAAATCTTAAGTTCAGGTTCCGCACTTAAAAGGCCCTGCGCCTTATAAAGGTTCCGGGTGAGGTTCCAGCGGGCTCGGTTCGACGATCATCCGTTCCATATCCCTAACGTGTTATATCACTCGCTGTAATCCGATAGACTACTCACTATTCAATCATAGGAATACTACAAGCTCATTCTCTGACACAACCTTCTATTGTAGAGCATCCTTGTACACTGTGACCCAGAAGTCCTCAACCGCCTTTTCGGCCACCCAGGATAGTCTCCCCAACTCTTCTTGAAATAGGCCCATTTGTATTCAGGATTTAAAACAACCGCCGCAATATAAACCGGAGATATAGTATTTACGGAGCTTCTCCAAACAGTTGCTAATACCTATTGAAATGCATATAATATCTGCTGCTGCACACTCATTTACAAGTCCGGAACTAGCTCCCTTGGATTTCTTCGGTTTTTTGCCTGACTTTGATGCCTCAGACAACTTGATTCTGTACTCCTTGCTCTTCGCTTCAAGTCCGTGGAGCAAGAAGTTTACGGCAGGGGTTGCCTCCCACACTGATCCTTGTCGGGCGTTTGAGGCGCGGCCTTGCAACTCAAGGGTCAGATTATAAAACGGCTCCAATATCTCCCATGTTCGTGCCAACACGTTCCAGTCGCTGACTGCAATCGCATCCTCGTCAGGCAAAGGCGAGGCTTTTCTCTAGCTCGTATGATAAAAAATCCGAGAGGATCTTTAAGGAAGGGGGCCCGTAGGATCATAGAATAAACCGAATTCCACCTTGTAAGGTTATCTCGAACAACCGTTAGCGGATACTTCAAAAATACTTCGGCGTCTTCACCTCGCTGAACGGTTCTTGCAAGACGATCTTTTTGCTTTTCGATCTCCACTCTAACCTTTTCCCTGGGATCCTCCCTTTGTTGAGGAGTGTTTAAGATATATGTGACGAGTTTATGTAGCTTTCCAATAGGGCCTCATTTGCGCCAAAGTCCTCGTTCCCTTTTCAGCTCCTCGTACCTATGGGATTTTTTAACATCCACCTCGAAAGCATTAGGGTCTGACCCAAAAAGAAAAGCCTTGGCAGAAAGGTTGATGATGTGTCCAAGACAACGCAGACGGCGACGCTCAACAGTGTCATTAATATCTAGACTCTCCAGGATTTCTTCAACATAGGTGTGAGGGTGCACGATTTTACCATTACTCATCAAGGAATTTAGAAGAGAAGTGATAATAATGCGGTTCACTGAGAATTCTAACTATGGGGAGGGAAGGGGAAAGAATCTACTCAAGGGGGTTTGTGGTGTTTATAATGGTGTTGTAGGCCACCTGACACAGGGCTAGGGCTTGGTGGTCAGCACCCTCACAATAGGTGTCGTTTGAACTTGCATTATCATGTACGAACCAGCCTATTTCATTACCAGATAGTTCGTACTTACGGATCACTTGAAGAACAGCCTCGGCAATATTGTCGCCCGAATAGGTTCCATGAATACGACGGAGTCCTAGCGGTAGAGTTTCCACCTTATACTTAGAGCTCGTGAAATGGCCTACGACACCGGTCAAGGCCATATTATTCGGCGAAGTCCATAAGTCGAAAGAGGCGAATTCGACTTTTGCTCTCTTTAAGCCGTTTCTTAATTTCTTTCTGACGCTGTTCGAACTCAGCTATAATCCAAGCCCTTACAGTATTACCAGCCCTTGGAATCCAATCTGTAAGGACCGGGCTTAGAATTGAAAGAAACCGCTGAAAGTATTCATTTTCGACTTACGAAGAAATCATATGCATCACAACGATCCACTCGATTAGCCGCAGCTTCAGGGGTTCCCAATTGAAAAAGCTTGGAATCTGAATAGAGATCCCGGTATTCGAATCCTGAGCCGGAGTTATTTGAAGTTGTATTACTTCTCCAGGGCCGCTTCAGGTAATACTATGCACATCCTTCAAGTGTTTCATAATGCCTTTGTTCGAGGTCCGAGCAAATGCTTGAATCTTCCTGCCTTCCAACAGAGCTCGCGCTTCCAACGCTCACCCCCATCTTCAGTCTTAGTAGATATTTCTTCCTCGTGGTTCCAATACCAACCGTGGGGAGGCCTATCCCGTCGCTTTACTGAACGCGCCTTGCGGCGTTTATGACTCTTACCACCGAAATATATTGTGTGTTCGTCATGTCCCAGTAGCTCATCAACTTAGGACTTGATGTCTTCATGATCAGAGCCTATGGAAGCTCTGCCATGTCACCAACAAGGGGTGAGGGCGCATCGGAGTGGGTCTCCAGAGATATGGCGATAATGATTGCAGCACTAAAATTCATAAAAAAATAGCGAGAAATCTGAAAGTATAATCAAGCAGGAATAAGCCCATAGTTAGCAGTTTAGCATAGCCAGAATGGAAAAGTACCAGAGAGTTCAGTTTGATACTGTTTACAGGTGCGGAAATAATAGCAAAATCCGGTTAGATGCTAATCAGGCCAGGATATTTAGCTAACTTGAGTAACTAAGACCTATTTGATGAAAGACAAGATTGTGAGAGAAAAGATGCTTCAAAGTCGTGTAGACTGAATATTAATTTATTTGCACTCTGAGGCAGTAGGGTGAGTCATCAGTGACAGTTCAGCAGCGTGTGCAATCTACATATAATCAGAGTGCGCAATCCAACTGGCGATAGCTGCTGCACGCGGCGCACGCCTGCACGCAACTGCAGCGCGTAATCTAGTGAAGACATAGCTAATAAGGTGACGTAACTCAGGATGGGTCAGTAACTATGTCAATCATACAGTGCTCTCTATTATTCTAGTTAATGAGAGTCCAACTGTCTGGATTCCTCGCTGGCCGACTTATTGTTGCCCTACTGGTCAAGTCGACTAGCCTGAGACCTGTCACTCCGAGTAATGGCTATAGCTGAATGGCACCTGATAGCCTAGGTACCCTAGTCTCCGTATGACTAAACCTCGTTATGTTATTCTTAACCTACTCGACTATGCTAGAATGAGACTAGTCGACTATCTCCAGTCAGGTGTGCAGAAACATGGACCACTACCAATTTCGGCTCAGATTAGAGGACTTTTCCGTTTTTCCGGGCTTATTAACACTACCGTATTACTAATCAGACAAAATTGCTTCACGGTTCCGCCACCATAGATAGAAGAGTGAGAGAGATGTTTATCTCACATTGAATACTATATATATAACTGTGCATAAAACATAAATGATATAAGAATAGGATAGGATGGTCCGGGTGACATATGATATCTCACATCAGACTTAAAGTTATGGTGGCTGATGTGATCCATGATAATCTCTAGAACCATAAAGAAATTGAAAATAAACGCTAATAGTGTGAATGATGGTAAGTTGCTGAGGTGCGATTGCTACCGGTAGTCCAGACTCCGATAGTTTGTCATGAAGAGGGTTTTTAAGTCTTACACCAGCGTCAGCGCACATCTGCCCCCGGATGCGGCCTGAATGATAGAAAGAGGCAATTGTCTCTCAAAAGGACTAGGAGTTCTTGGCCGGAAATGGGTTGCATTTTGGCAATGACTCTGTGTAAGGCCGATACGTCCGATCGTTCACTCTTGGTAGACACTAGAGCCTCGAAAATAAGATATGTACGAGATTTATGATGCAAAGCTCAATCTTATGGTGGATAAAGTTGCTTTATTAGAGTAGTCGTTATCTGCATATCTTATTTTTGGGGTCTAATAATATATGATACACTCGTTGGGGAGGGATGTCATGCCGAGATGAATTTAGTTGGATTATCACTATCATATGAGAGTATGGTACAAGCCAGCAATAGTTCATCAACGACTAATCTCGGGTATAGATACCATAATGATGAAAATTCACTCCCTTAAGGACAAATTTAGAAAAGACAGTGCTTATTCGACATTATTGCTACTCTAGCCTAGGATAATGAAGAACTATGTAGATGGGTTAACATGCAAAAGGGGATTTTCTCGTGCCAAGGCCTCTATTTTTCGACTTTTTTGAATACGCTAAATCCTTAGGTAAGTGCTTGTCTGGGACTTCCGAATATCTTTACTCGGGCCTCCAATCTTTATTCTTTACATTGAATACAACAGAAATTCCCCTCTAGCTTCTAATGATATTCAATTTCCCAGAACCCTACCCGTAGGGCAGCCCAGCCTCTACCCCGAACTGAACCGTCTTGAACTAAAGTCAGTTCGTTCAGGACTGCCCTAAACGCCCGCCCTATTGCCAGGCCTACCTAGGTAGACAATATGGTTAGATAGCTTATAATAAGTATGCATCATATTCATATGTGCAAAGTGCGTTATTATGTTTGTTATGCATACATGCTAGTATAGGCTACGGTTTTCCCCTTTTTGGTTCTCTTCGTTACGTGAGTATGGAGAGAACATTCGACGGAGGGAGCTGTATAAAAGAAACGTACACAATGCATACATACAATAGAAAAAAGGTACATAGAATAATGATAAGTACAGGGAAAGTGATAAGGAGTTAATGGGCACGGTTGGCGCAAAGATTGTTTAGGCAGGCAAAGGCTTCTTCATTTCCTGGAGGAGGAAATTATAAGATTACAGGGAACGAAATCACGATTGGATCCAAAATTTTAGAAAGGAAGAAAAGAAAGTAAAGGAAATGCCCATCTAGTCAACCAAAACGCGCCCGGAACCCCAAACAGAGAACATAATTAAGCATAATTAAACACCAGATCTTCCAATCGAAATGTGCCCATAACACACCACAGATATCGTGACTGGAAGCTCAACGCCTTTGGCGCCGGTGTCATCTCAGAAGCTTGCTGCCTTCCCTAATCTTCTGCCTACGTAATGAAACAGTCCCCAAGTGAAACGAGCCGTTCGCTGTCGGGAATAATGAGGATATGAATGGATAAGGAACATAACAAATCATGACATAAAATCCACCAGTCATCAATCAACCTTGCCCATCTCCCCACCGTTTAGGAGGCCTTCCTTACCATCAAGTTTGAAGAAACCGCCTCCACCACTACCCCAAAAGAGGCCCCCATAACCACTGGCGCCGTTCCGCTTGAGAAACTTCCGTCGAGCAAAGTGTATTGCTATGCCGGGAAATAAAATGAAGATACAAAGGGAGATGAAGCGATGACTTGATATAAAGGAACGAGTGCGAAAGAACATAGACTCGAACATGCCCACTGTTGACTTAGATTTGAGCTTTGGTGGGCTACTAATAACCAGAGGGATAGTCTCTAGTATTGAGGTTCGAGATGGCATAATGGTAGCACCGCTCGCAGACGTATCCCAGTAGCGTCGGTTCTACGGATGTCAGCTTTGTTTTGTATGGAGAAGACGGGGAGTTGATAGGACTTACATCCTCATCATTGATTATTACCCGCTCCCCATGCTTTACGTCAATTTTGTATGTGGTCCTGAGCCAGCGTTCCCAGAAATCGCCATCCACCCACGCGAATCCCACCTGCTTCTTGTCATTCTCGCGGATACTGATGCGCATAGTCTTTGCAGAGCGCAGAGCGCGCTGATCATTCCGGTCTTCAGCCTCCTCAATTCGGAGCTGCTTAGCATCCCGAAGTTCTTGCCTTTCTAGCTGGAAGAGTTGCACCTGCTTATCCATCCATTCAAGTGCCGCATTCTTTAATTCCCGCTTTGCTTGGAGAAACTCATCGGAGCGTCTTCGAGTGAATACGCCAAGCACCACAAACCTGCCATCCATAATCTCCCGCGCATTCGACGCGGTTAGCTCCGGAAGGATTGGTAACCACACACTCTGCATCCAGGTCGATAGCTGGCTGTAATCCCTCATGTCCTGAGGTGCAAGGCCGGTGTAGTAACTAGGTCGACCATCTCTCACAACAAGAAGACGGGGCCAAGTCGATATCTTGAACCTTGCCGCAAGAGCTGCACTATCCGTCTTCACTAGTCTGGCGCGACCAACCAAGCTCAGCGTTAAGCGTTCTAAGGCCATGAAGTCCTCTGATGTAGTGGCATGGTCAAAGAAGTACAGGAAAATCACATCCCCAGATTCCTCGAGCTCCTTAAATGAGACGCTATCAACATATTTAACCCCAGAGGCCACATCAACGGCCTTTTTAGCATAGTTGATGAGATCTCCTAGTCCACGTAAGCCGTCATATTCAACTCTCTCTCCGCCTCGGAAAAAGTAGATCGTCGGAAATCCCTTCACAGCGGCATCTTTACAAAGTCTGAGCTCAGATTCACAGTTGACTTCACCAACATTCAAGATCCCCTTCATTTCCTTCGCCATCTGGAACCAGTTCGGAGCTAGCACCTTACAGTGAGTGCACCATGGTGCATGGAACTTAATGAACCAGAGATCCCGAGTCTTTGTGACGCGCTTCTGGAAACTCTCTGCCGTCAAGGGAACAGAGATACCTTGAGGGTTGGGAACGGATGTAGGAGTTGTTTTCCTATCGAAATCTTGTGGAGTGGCGACAGGTTCTTCCGCATTTGACCCGTTGATTAAGTGTACTGCTTGTTCGCTCTTTTCTTCACTGGATTCAATACCAGCCCCAGGGTCTTTATCCTTGGCCGCTAAGTCATCAAGCGCCGTTTTGGCATCAAAGCCTCCGGCACCTTTAGTAGTGTCAACACCTTTAGTAGTATCAACGTCTTTAGTGGTGCCAACGCCTTCGGTAGTATCAGCGCCTTTAATAGTGTCAGCGTTTTTAGCGGTGCCAACGCCTTCGGTAGTATCAACGCCTTTAGTAGTGTCAGCGCCTTTAGTGGTGTCAACGCCTTTAGCACCTTTCTCTGGTAGCGTTACGCCTCCCCGAGGACGGGACCCCGGTCGAATCTGCTCTAGTTTCTCCTCGATAAAACTGCTCATATCCTCCATAGATAAAGCACCGGGCTTCTGCGCTAATAGGTTACCACCCTGATACAATCCAAAACTGGGGAAGGCTTTTATGTTCGACTTTTCACAGAAGTCCATGTACGCGAGACAGTTCAGGGATGCGAAATGGAAATCATAATAGACAGTAAACGAATTCATAGACGACTGTACATCGGAGGTCTTGAAGGATGCTGTTGATAGCGGGTCGGATGTCTGATAAACGTCAGGCTGGAGACATTGTGTCAAACTAATGGTCCCACTTACGTAGTAAAATTCATAAATAGTCTGCCATATGGGTGCGACGCGCCGACAATGAGGGCAGGTCGGGGAATGAAATTTAACAAACCTGAGAGTCGTTAGTCGGTTTCACGCATGATTCTCGGAAGCGCATCGTGAATCCCCACCAGAAACCATCCTTGATAGTCTGTTCAAAGCTATCTGGGGTCAACTCGGTCTGGGGTGGGACCTCGATCCCATTGAAAGTGGTACTCGGGGGATTGGGGTCTTCACTCCTTTTCACCAGTCTTGGTGAGTGTCTAGACTCTAAGTTATCGGAGGGAGCAGCGAAGGTGGGAATTGTGAGGAGAGAGAGGATCGACCACACCAGCGTCGAGCGCCTCATGCTGGCAGGTGTGGTCACGTCGAAACGTCAACCGAAGCAGAAAACGCTCTTATTGTTCTAAACGAGAGTAGACAGTTTTGAAATAGGGAAAGGAAAAGAGAATCCGCACAACCGTCAGGGGCAACACATGAGTGGCAGACGAGTCTGGTGACCCTCGAGGTAGTCTTTGTTGTTGGTTGACGAAGGAGCGTGAAGACAAGCAACGGGCTCCCTCGCTTTCTTTTGGATGGGGAAAAAAGTCAAGACATAGAACATACTCTTCCCGCTGCAGGGTGCCGGGGAAGACTGAGTGTGGAATGATAGATGAGAACGGTTCTGAGAAGACGATTGTTACCGTCTTAATGAGAGATCTGGCCCGTCCTGGCGGCGATACGATACTGAAACAGGTTTAGGGTTGGCTTATGAGGCGGCCTTTAGTACGTAGTTGCCGTTTTCACTGTTGCCTTGTTTTTCAGGCTCCGAAAGGAGTAGTGCCTGGGTGCCTGAGCCTTACATACGCCTCGATCGTTTATGCCTGAGGAACACAGCGATCACGACCTCAACTCACAAACAATAACTACGTGAGACATCAATTCGTCTTAATAGCCCGCTCTTGGGCTTGCAGTCACTTTGGCTACGCCAATTGCTCTCTATCTTACGGCGGCCCCTTGAGATGAGACCTACACTTCGCCTCCTAGCCAAAGTCAAGTCGGCACGGTATCTAGAGCCTCTCGCTCCCACCGGCTTGACGGGCTTGGTCACCCACCCCAGCCCACGCCCGACGCTCATCTACCTCTATACTACCACTCTCGAGAAACTCAAGGCCCTTCCAGAGACATCTGTTTATCGTCAAGCCACTGAAGCCCAGACTCGCCATCGTCTCCAGATTGTCGAGTCCACCAAACCCTCCGGTTTTGATGCCTGGCTTGAGCGTGTGAAGGAAACCGCGGCAGCCAAACAAGAGCGTTTTCGGCCGTTCCGTCGTCCAGATGGCTCCTATGCTGCTCTCCAACAAGACGACCCTACCGCTGACCTTCGCGGTCTAGAATGGGATGGTGAAAAAATGGAGGCGAGCACAGAGGGACCTGCTCGAACTCCGGAGGAGGAGGCTCGTTGGCATGAGCTTATGGAACATGCCATTTCGACGGAAGAAAAGGATTCCGACTTTTATGGGCTCATGCGGTGGGAGAGTGAGCCGGCACTTGAGGCTGAACAGTATGTCTTCGATCGATGGTACACATCTCGATGCTGATAGGAGGCAAATTGACGGTTCGGTTCATCCAGGGTTGCTGAGATTGAACAAAAAATCGGCGGGGGCCTGATCGAGGAAGTTGTCCAGGTCGCAGAAGGCGAGCTAAAGCTCGTGGATGAAATGGCAAAAGCGCAAATGTACGTTGCTGTCCCTTAACTTATCAGTTCTCCCGTCTGGAGTATCTGGTCCTAATCTTAAGCAGATGGGAAGAGCTCGTGGAGAAGCCCCAGCCGGGACAGTGGACATACTTCGAACGAGACACACACATCTAGCAAGCTCTAAAGGGATCTATCATTAAATAATATCTGTATTTATTACTGGTCCTTAGGCATACATAAATAATATTCTCGGTCATCATTATCAAAACCCTCACACCCTTGTAAACGCTCATCACGGAAAGAAGTGTGTTATAATTATAATTATTATTAAATCTATTTTACGCCCGATTCGGATCCCTTTTGGGCCCATGCAGGCAGCGCACTCTCTAGCTA
>JAHQZX020000193.1:0-15103 GCA_019804575.2 Pseudotulostoma volvatum | reverse complement strand
CTACTAATATGATGGTGTGTACTGGCCGTAGATCCAGGATTCTAGTATAGATTGCCCTATACTTCCGAGCTGAAGAGATACCTCATTGCTTAAAGCAGGCAAATTTTTACATATATTGCAATGCGCTATGTAGATTGTTGGGGATGGAGTAATACTAGTGGTTTGGTGCGGCCTAGCTCGCCATGCTCATTAATTTGTCCCGGCTCTCTAAGTAAAAATATGAGTTTTGAATGCTAAAAAGGTCTAAAAATCCAAATATTTATCAATTCTCCTCATTTTGAACGTGAGAAACCAACTGATTATGGGTTGTTGTTGATGCTATTCGGCACCGGTTTTCAATTTGCTCTTCGGCAGTATGGTGACCTGGCTCAGCCACAAAATCTTTCACCGCCTTTAAACAGAGCGACTACAAGGGCAACCCCGTGAAACCAATGCCAAATAGCGTCAACAACCACCTATAATCAGCTGGTTTCCCGCATTTAAAATAAAGAGAATCGACGAATAACCCGATTCTTATGATAGAACTTTTTAGCATTGAAAACTCATATTTTTACTTAGAGAGCCGGGACAAATTAATGGTCATGGCGAGTCATTCTTGAATGCAAAACTTCTCATGCAAATAAATAGACTCATGTTCTAGTTAAAATATCCAAGATGAAATATATAGAGCATATCCCAAATAATAATCTTATTATATAGTTTAAATGTTAAAATATGTTGTTATTGATTGATAAAAGTAGTTACAAAGTGCCGGGTGTTGATTTCCTGGCTCGCCTTGCGTCGCGGCTCGGCGAGCGCCCAGACCTAGTAGTAGATGAATAAAAAAAAAGAACCATAACATTCATAAATCACATATACTGTAGATGTGAACCGATAATACAAATAATGAGATTCATATAAAGGAGACTGCTAGTAGCCAATAGAACCTCGTTATTTCTCTTGGCACTTTCTAATTCGTAGAACTAGGGGCATGTGGACAGTGACTGCGTGTGCATGAGGCATAGGCACTCTCACTCCTAGTGTCGGCACGTTATCCACACAAGCTAGCCTTAGGAGGTCTAGGGATCCATCGGAGGAAGTATAGTATATGATGGCTCTAACTATAGATAACTAGCTATAAGGAACATGAACTTTCAGTCCCACATAGGGATCCTTTCTCTCAGTTCGGTTATCCAATTTGGGAAATCGTCTATTATCCTAATTAGTGGAGGGTTAGAAGTGGAGGGTTAGAAATATGCGTAGGGAATACATACTATAGAGTGCATGCTAGTCGACAACTCGCGGTTCCTCACCCCATGTACCGTTGACGTGTCCGATTAGCTTGCAGATTATCGCGAGAACCATTATTGTTGACATCCCTGCCGAATGAAGGAAAAGTCCCACCTCATACATAGCTTCATTGGGTTGTTGTAGCAACTCCCTCAATAATAGAGAATCTCTCGACGTAGACGTTTGGCCGGCCGTAGGGAAAATATTAAAGCTGGTAGCGGTTTAATGCTTAATAATATTATCGCGCAGAGGGGATAAGGGATAAAGTTTAATTTTCTGCCCACGCGTCATACTTTAGACAGTTTGGCCTTTAGACGGCTTAAAATAAGGCAAGGATCCCTTAGCCCCGCACACTATCACAAAATTTCGGTAGCTTATAAATAATACCTAACTACATCTCGCCTTTGCTATCTTAGATCGACAGAGGCGACTTATTAGTGCCTTGTGGCGGTGCGTGTCAACTATGGCGCACTCTAGAACCGATACAGTATGACCAGTAAGATATACAAAAAGCAGTTCGCCTTCTTATCTGCCTTTCATCGGTGGAAAATAAGCTATACGATGAGCTATACAGAAAAGTTGAGGTAGGTGATCAGGAAGCCTAACCCATTTAGGTAATCATAGCTATTCTCGAAAAAACAAATAGGGTTCAAAGTAGATATATGCTATATTACAATTCAATTTACTGTAGAGAATGTCGGGACTATCGGATAGGGCATTCAAACACTGCACTCGGTACCAGTGTCAATTGTGGCTGACTTGGTAGCATTCCGGCTTGGAAGAGCCAATTAGTCTGCCAGTCCTATCTAGTTGATTCGGATCATCGCACCGCCGTTGTTTCCACACAACAACTATTTGTTGTTAAATTAAACACCAGAATGGCGCAAATTCGGTTTCGTCTAGACCCGACCATTACTTTCTCCGCCGAGGTGGCACGGTACAGTTGAATCAAAAAAAAGCAATCAAATAGATAATGACAATGGTTATTTTTACGGCCACGTCTTGAATGAGAGCATCCTTCAAGAAAGAGAAGCTTATCCGAAGTTTCAAGGCGCCTGGAAAGAGCTGTCTTGCATCCCCCCAAATCTACTAGGGAAAAGGCAACAACTTGAAGTCATCGTCTACCAAAGGGGCATGTGTTCATTAACAAACCGGGAGTGCAAAGGTCGAGCGAGGAAAGGTATCAATTACTTAGGTAGCAAACCAGGAGAGGAAAAGTCGACACGCGATGTAAAAGCGCCAGAGAATAACGAGAATGAGGAGTAACCTGCGTCTGAAGTCACTATTGTACAAACTCGGACTGGGAGAAGAGTCAGAAAACCTTTTTATTTTTCGAAATTGTATCTATTTCTTGTTTTCCTTTTGTTTCGCTTTCTTTCAAGTTGGTGAGCATGAATACTAGAAGTGACTCGAGTTAGGAAATCCTTGTTAAAGCTTAGGGATTATAGTGACTCAGTTAAGCTCTATTGCTTTTTACGACCGGTTTGCCTTTTTTTTTCATGTAATGGCATGCTTTAAGTGGAAATTGTGTTCCCAATGTTAATAGTAATGCTTTATTGTTAGTCAAATGCGACCGTACTAGCCGTAGTAGTAGAAGTACGTACGGTGCATGAAGGCCTGGTCTAATAATGGTCCTAATATACCCCCTCAAGCCAGAGAGAAGAAGAGCTTTCACAACTTCAATTATTGTACTATCTGGAGCACTGGCTAGAGTAGTGTCTGCAATGAACTTCGTACGTCCTGACTAGAATTTAAACTCATGAAGGATTGACGGTACTAGCTTATAAGTCGGAAGTCGGTCACAATAGACACTGCGGTACCAAGTGCAGTGTTTGAATACCCTATAGTATGATAGTCCCGGCATTTTATAAGGATAGAGAGTAACTATCCTTGGGAGGAGATGGCGGCGTGTGACAATGTGCGAGGATTGACTAAGATTATGTACAATAATTAGTACTCAAGAAAAATGGACAAGTTAAAAAAGAGAAAGGACAAAAAGGAAAAGAGAATTCCCATCCTAACTCCGTGTCCTTCATCTAGCAATCATCCAGTGCATCACATGTCTTAGCGTAGCTAGGGTCCGTGCATGCTATGTTGTATCTTATAAGCGAACATAGGTGAGGCCTTACACAATTTCTAACAGTAAATTGAGTTGTTAATATAATATATATCTACTCGAAATCTATTTGTTTTGTCGAGAATAGCTATACTTGACTAAATGGGTTAGGCTTCCTGATCGCCTGCCTCAACTCTTCACCAAGAAATGGAGTGATAATGAAATACCTACGCACTAATTACTAATATATAGTATATCAAGTATTTTTTTATTGCGGAGTTCTTTCCGTTACGAGGAGTGCTAACCGCTTCTAGCTTCATGGCACGTGGCACGTGTCTCGCAGAAGCACTCTCCTCGCAGCCTCAGGCATCTACGAGAAGCCGCAGTGAAATGTTGGATAAAGTAATTTGAAGTTATAAGCAATCTAAAATAAAAGAAATAAAGGGTGGAGATTTACTTTCGCATGTCTAGAATAACACGGACTTGAATATTGAGACTATAGTGCATCCCTATGAGATGGATACGTCTGTAATCATGTACATTCTACTACTCTACTGGAATAGACTCCTGTGCTCTACAGTGCTATACACGCTAGGTTAATGCGCTATCAATTGAACGACGCGGTAAGTGACTCATCACCGGGACCATTCATATGCGCTGCGGCTGAGTTGGAATTCTGCCCCGGGAATGGAGCGTCGGAGGCACATGGACATGATTCTGAAAGAAATTTATGCCGTCTGTGAACTTAGCCCCGGTAGTATGTATATGAAGCTTGTGGTCGCAGTGCTTGGTAGAGGGGTGGGGGTAAGGAAAGGCTGGGATGTTTGCGGATCGACGATAGCCAGAATAGGCTGAAAACTGACAGGATTGCATGCATGGCCGAAGATCCCATGTGGGTGTGATTCTGAAAGAAATTCATGCCTACTATCTGTGAACTCGACTCCGGTGGTATGTAGCCTGGCATTGCAGATATACTTGGTAGAGTAGGGTGATGATGACATGCTGGGATAGTCAGAATGGATGTCCATCGTGCGGGCTCTTGCGGCTTCTTGCGGCTTCTTGCCGCTGCCTGAGGCAGATAGGAGGTGCGGACGTGAAGCATATCGGCCTGAGGAAAAGTCAAGAATTAAAGATCAAATCAGATAAGATAAAGCTTAAGTCCTTGATCAGCCGATTCCGAAACGGGAAGGCTCAATATCGCCTCCTTCCTTTGACACACGTTTCGTCACCTCTACACCTCTTCTACTCGATCAATTATAAATGGAGCAGTTTTCCACTATTGCATGGGCTTTCGCTCATCAATCGACCTTTCCACCTTTCTCCCATCGAGGGTAGATAAGTAGTAGTAAGATTAAGAACTACTACTTTGCTTCATTTGGATTGGAGTCCAATCGATTTCAAAGGAAAACGGTCCGGTTGGACAAGCCATCATGTGGTCGATATACCGTCCTCTTTCTTTCCTGGGGAAGTTGGTTTTCATTGCATTGATTTTAGCTGAGTTTGGTCTTCAAGTCATCGGTCATCCATTGGCAGACGCGGACGACGGATCCTCTCAAACGGCCGTCCTGGATGACGATCCGTTGAAGGATTTCGTCTCATCTGTCGCAAATAACGGCACGAAGCCATTAAAGCCCCGCTATGCTTTGCGGGTGAACAATGTTGACGATATGTATATGGATTTAGCACCAGGGCCAGCTATTCATGCTCAACATTACAACCCACCTAAAGAGGAAATGAATCCTGGTTCAGCCACAACACGCCCTTCTTGGTTTACTTCCATATTAATGGCACGCCGGCTCCTAGCTCTCTCGGCCAACGGCGTCGTCTCAACCACATTTCCCGCCTCTTTACCATTAAACGGTCCGCGGGCACCACCTATTATGAGGGGTCTGTCGATCAGTCTCCCAGAGTATATTGCCGACTGCGAAGAATCGCTACCGGATGGAAACGGCGGCGGCGGTAACCCAATCTTTCTCGGCCTCTATGTGTCGACCACATTTCAGAATATTGCAGCGGGCTCGAACGTCAGCCTAGCAGTCGACTGGTGGGGTCGCCTCAGCCACACCGTTCCGTTGTATCCAGACTTCCCTCTAAGTGAGGCGGGGCTCCCTCGTTTGTCTCTGATGGGATACGTGATTCGATTCTCAACACCGTTGTCAAATGACACCAGAACGGCGCTCGAATCGTGCTTCCTCGCTACACATCCTGATGCAGCAGCCTGGTTGCCTGAAAATGCTGGGAGTCCGCACGCAGGGTTCTGGGCGAAGATGGTTGTCACCCAGGCTTACTGGATTGGGGGATTTGGTGACACCCAACGGATCGGCTGGCTAAATATGACCGAATGGGCCGGCATTCGGCGACAGCACAGTTTACCGGCTATTGGTGATGGGCGTGGCTGGGGTGATGTGAAACTACCTGGTGAACCAGACTCCTAGGGCGTGACAGCGATATGCCTAGAATTCTTCATTCCCCCTTTTTCTCTTATGTTTACATTCCAGGTCCTTTATTGTTTAATTAACTCCCCCGCAACCCTCAGAGATTATTGAATACCTTTTTTCATCTGTTTTACCCTCTTTCGCATACGTACAAACACGTATGTGTGCACAAGAGGCGAAGCGTCTACGCGCATACCGGACGAGTAACTAGCGACTCCTCCCATATCCCATCATTCGTGGCTCAGCATAACGCTATTGCTAGCAATTCGTACTGTATGTATGTGTGTTGAACACTATTAACATATTAATATACTGCTACTGTGCCTGTAATTCTTCTGGTGCCTTTTCTTAAAATGAATAATGCTTCATTGTTAATGAGTCATCCATGAGCTTTCTTCTGACACAATCACACCTGTGTGTTGAACCTTAGTACGAATACGATATGTATGCATACACCGCATAATGTTGAGAGAGGCGAGAGAAAGAAGGGCTAAAAAATGGAACAGCCTGAGAGAATATGGGAATGGAGGTCTGGGATATACACGATCATATGCTGATATTAGCACAGATAGTAAATAGTGCTAGTAATAATTGGTGTCAGCGGACAGGATAAGACTCTCTCAGGAAGGTATTAGATTGGACTTTACTAAGTTGCTATATATAACATACTTTAATCCTAAAATAATACATATCGAAGCTGAGAATGCGTGACCCATATTGTAATAGAGAAGCCCTGTTAATAAACTTCCTTAGTTGAGTATTTCCTTGTTTAGTCCAGTTACCATTCTTGGCCAACCAGCCCAACCAGGGCCCGTCTGTCCCTTCAGTCCCAGAGCACTGATGCATTCGCCATGGAACGCTGACAATTTGTTAGTAATAGCACCTATAATTATAGAGAAAAGGTTGAATATTGTTACCTGTCTAGTCGCCAAAAGACCTGGGCAGAGCAATTCACTGATGCGGATTTTTCGTGGTTCATCTCCTTGGTCATTCATTTGAAGAACAACGGCGACAGATACTCTAGAGAAGTTTATCTATTCTCTCGACAAGTTTCCATAACAGACCCTCCTGGTAGATATGCATTGATTCTCTTCTCTCCATGGTTGGTGATGACGGCAGATTCCACACCGTCGATAACGGCCCCGCCTTCCCCTGGATGGTAAATCTCGTCGGGAAGGATAGCTCGTTCGATAAGGGCCTCAGTCGCCGGGAAGGCATATGACAGGCCAACGTAAACGATACTCGCGCCGACAAAGCCCAGTAACCAGCCAAATTGGTACGGGTGAATGCCAACTCCCGCGTTGATTCTAGCATTCATAGAATTGATCATTCCGGGGAGACTCGGGACAGCGCCACAGAGAAAGGCGATGATAGCCCTCCAGTTGATGCCATTCCAATACCGGTAGATGCCAAATGGTTGGTAAAGAGCGAGGCAGTCGTACTTCCGGCCTTTGACCAACCAAAAGTCAAACAGCATTATGGCCGCGATAGGCCCCATGAATATCGAGTAGGCCGCCATGAAATTGAGAAAATTGCCTGCGGATGCAAGAATTTTCCAGGGAACAAGTCCCCACGAGAGAATAGCGCAGAGGAGCTGACCACGTCGAATGTTAAGATACTGCGGTGCGAGAGCGGCGAAGTCATTGGCTGCTGAGATTGAGTTGGCGGAAATATTTACACCAAGAGAGGCTAATGCGAACGTGAAAGCAGCGAAGAAGCGGCCCGCACGACTGCTCCACTGGCTGATAAGCACATTTGGATCCCAGGGGATCGCGGCTAGGTGGTACAGGTCCCAACCGGCCGATGACGCAGCAATACCGATAAAAGCGACGATGGTAAAAAGTATCGGCAACATCGGAACGTAAAGGAGTTGCCATTTTGCGGAGACATGGGAATAACGAGAGAAATCGGACTTAGGGATGAGTAAACTGGGTCAGTTTCATTCCCGTGGTCACGTTGTCCCACAAAGGACGTGATCTGAGCCTCACCTGATTAACGCTCAAAGGTGCGTAGTTGCCAATGAGAGCGGTCAGATTGGCGAGCCACAACCAGCTATATTGTGAGCCTGACACGGTGGCCGCCTGATTAAAAATCTGGCCTCCGCCGGTAGTGGCGAATGCCCATATTAGGATAGCAATCCAAGCGACTGGCACGACAACCGACTTCACCAAGAACAACCATCGGAGTTTGTTTGGATGCATGCACAAGAATGGGATCTGGATCAGCCAGAAGAGAAAGAAGCTGACCATTCCGTTTGTGGAAATGCCCTGCGACTCTGGGATGGTATTCCCTAGGGTTAAAAAGCTGGGCCAGATCGCCCCGATCATGACTCTGACAGAGTTAGATCCGTTGACAACCTGGATTGCGAACCAGAAAATGGCAAGTATAATCCTCGATATGATGGGAATATAAGAGCCCCAGAATCCCCAGCTCGCCCGTGCAATGACAGGGAAGGGAACATGGTAAATGGCACCGACGGCGCCATTTGCAGATATCGCTATAGAAATGATCAGAGAGGAAACTGCAATGATCACGAGGGATTCCCGGTAGGTCAAGCCAACCGCGATTATGCCGCTCGCAACCTCCCAAGTGGCGGCGTTAAAAGAATCCGATATCCAGTATGCTATCCACGGTCAGTTCTTCGTTATAACAAACACATTTCAGAACCGGGCGCATACAGATTAGGCTCGTTACGCCCCACTTACGCTTGTTGCGGGGAACCGGATCAAGATCGAGATTTGTCCAACGGGCATTGCCCTCGGCGAAGGCAGATACAGTCTGGCTCACGCGAAGCCTCGGGTGCTTGAACTTCATGATGGTTCAATGGATGTATGTATACCTATACATACGTACGATACAAAACAGTGAGGCGATCAAAAACCATGTGCTCCGCAATCAGTAAGTCAAAGTTTTGAAATAGTCTGTTGGAGAGGACGCTGCAAGTTAGCTAGCTGTCTAGACTCTAGGATGCTCGAATCACTTGTTCGTCAAAGGGGAGGATTACCATAAACAGTTTATAATATGCCGAACCCATGGATATACTCTTATTAATCAATTATTTAACTTCTGGCATGTAATTATAACACATAGGGGGGTGCGTTATACGATCCCCTCTATATATATCGCATGCATCTTTACTAATATAGATTCGGAAGACAGCATGGGATATATTATTATTATTATATTGTACGTATATGCGCATGCACGTGCACATGTTGTACATATATATGTAACATAGTAGTAATAATGTCTTCGCATGCCAGCTATTAAGATCGTTTAGGTAGCCCTGGAGGTGATCTCTATAACACCATCATATCAATCTTTGATAAGAGCTGCGGTAGTAAAATTATTGGCAAGCCCCTGGTGGGAGCTAGATCGACAATGGCGCTGTGGGGAAGTTGGTACCAGCCAATCAATCCACAGGTTATCATATAGTACAAATATACAAATAGTAACTATGTAACATTACATGTACAATAACAGATAAAGGTACGATCATAGGTCTAGCCCGGTATGGACGCATGCCGAGCCGCGACGCAAGGCGAGCTAGGAAATCAAACACTTTGGCACTTGGTAAATGCTTTTATCAACCAATACAGCGTATTTTAATTAAATTATATACAAAATTATTTGGCATCTGCTTGGTATATTTCATCTTGAATATTTTAATTAGAACACGGGGTCTGTTCATTATTAGAGACGTTTAGGAAGGTTTCAGCTGCCCCCACGTTCCAGCTGTTCAACTTTCAACTTGCCACAAGGACCCACTTTAGATAATCAACCACGTGATAACCCAATATCAAAATCTTCTTCAGCCGATCTGATGGACAGTAATCAAATCGCATATTCCACGCCAGCACCACGGATTTGACCTGACCTCCCTTGCGCTTCTGCTAGACCATACCCTACACTTATACTGCCTGTTCCACTGTACTTGCTACAAAGACGTCGCAATTATGCCCGGCGTCTGTATCATGCCCCAACATCATATAGAGCGGGGGAATTCGACCTTGATGACCGGGACGATGAGAACATCCGTCGCTCTTTCCGCTTTACTCTCAGCTGTTTAAATTAGGTAGTTATCGTCTTACGGGCACAGCTGGATGGTCATACATGCTGATATTTATTTATTAGAAAGACTGGTCGGGTTCCCTAGTAGCTACCGTGCTGGATTGTTAGAGAGCCGGGACAAGTTAATGGTCATGGCGAGCCATTCTTGAATGCAAAGCCTCTCATGCAAATAAACGGACCTAACATGTTCTAGTTAAGATATTCGAGATGAAATATGTAACTAGAGCATATCCCAAGGAAATTTGTATTATTTAAATTTTAAAATACGTTGTATTGATTGATAAAAGCATTTACAAAGTGCCAAGTGTTAATTTTCTCTTGAGTCGCGGCTCGGCATGCGTCCATACCTTTGTTGTTGTTGTATTATTTTACGTCTTTAAGCGGCCGAAAGGCTGCATAGGACAGTATTACTAGTAATATACATAAGACTCTATTTGGCGCCGGAGGTAAATGCCTCCCAGAGATCACCTCGGTGTTGTGACAACGCAGAACTAAATGATATTGTATTCACACATAATAGCCTACTATACACAAGAATACTAAGATGAGGGAGAAAAGAAAGGAAGGAAAGAACTGAGGGAACTGCGCCTGCCCCTAAGCGCATTTGATGGTAAATCGTCGTCGTTATGCTCTTCATATTCAGTGCCGTCTTCCCAACACTTCAGCCAGTGAGATAAACGCATTGGGGGCCTAGGGAGGTTGGGGTAATTTTCATGAAATTCACGAAGTTTGTGTGGAGCACCGATAAATTTCTGGCTGGGTACCATATGGGATCGTCATCTTCTCCAACCCATTTAACCTTATATTCTATTCGATTCCTAAAGACGCGAGCATTTGGGATCTTCTCAACTTCCCACTCATGTTCTCCCTTGATGACAGTCGGGAGGGCGGGATCCTGTATCTGTCCCGGTAGAGGGTCGTCGGGATCCTTTCGTAGCTTATCAAGTGAGAATATTGGATGGACTTTTATAGAGGCAGGTAGATCAACCCTAAATGCGTTACCCACTTTTTCTAGAACCTTGTAAGGCCTAGCCATCTGAGAGTCTAGCTTTTTACTGGGACGGTCAGTTTTCCAACCCTTCATTGTAATCCAAACCATATCCCCAACATCAAAGTTGATCTCCCTCCGGTGTTTATCGGCTTGCTTCTTCTGTCGTTCCTGGGCTTTAGCTATCGAGTCATGGGCGAACCTCCATATCTCTTCTATTCGACGAGTCATTGTCATCGCTTCTTCACAGTTTAGTCTTTCCTTTGGGGAGGTATTGGTAGGTAACTCTTTCCAGTTAAATGAAACACGAGGTTCATATCCACACTCAACCATAAATGGCGATGTCCCTATTGATTCATGTTCTACCAACCCTCCAGCGAAGTCGATAATTGGAAGCCATTCAGACCAGTCGTCCTGGAAGTGGTTGACATAGGGACGTAGACGTTGTGCCATATATTGGTTCATGATTTCAGTTTGGCCGTCGGTCTGGGGATGTCTGGCCGTAGATAACTTTAGTTTAGCACCAATAATCCTGCAAAACTCATCCCAAAAGTCAGATATAAATTGCGGTCCTCGGTCCGAAACTATGGTTTCTGGGGCTCCTTTATGACGGTGGACATGCTCTACATACATCCTTGCCATGTCTTTGGCCGTAGTGGTCTTATGGCAAGGGATTGAGATAGCTCGTTTGCTGAATTGATCTATCACTACCCAAACCGCACCAAATCCATGCTTGTCTTTGGGAAATGATCGGAAATCCGTTGCAACATGTCGCCAAGGGCGGTCTGGGATAGGCAATTCGGGGTATGGATTCTCTTGCAGATTCGATAGTTGTTTACATATCGGGCAATATCCTTATCCATTCCTGACCAATAGTATCTATCTTTAACAGGTTTTGCCGTCTTCTTCCTCCCAGGATGCGCGGTAGAAGCTTGGCGATGGATTTCATCCAGTAACCGAACCCTCAAATCTCTCCTTCATCCGGGACTATGAGGCATTCCTTGTATGAAAGAAGGTTTCCTTCCAAGGACCAGTTTGGTGATTTACCGACTAGGTCACGGCTTCTGACAACGATTCGTGGGTGTGATTAGCTTCTATAACTCAATTAATGATATGCAGTTCTGTGACTTGAATTGCAGCCAGTTCAGTCTCTCGTTCTTTTAGTTCTTCGGCAATCTGAGGATCTAGCCATTCTTCACGTAGATTGGAGACTGATGCTTCTGACGGGGCTGTTGCCGCCGTCCTTTCTCAATTGTACGAGGGAGATAACCAATGGCACCCGGTTGCCTTCTTCTCAAAAACAATGGCCCCAGCAGAATGCAACTACCCTATTCACGATAAAGAGATGTTGGCTATCATTCGGGCACTACAAGAATGGAGAGCTGAGTTAGAGGGGTTACATGGAGACGATCTCTTCGAAATCTTCACCGACCATCGTGCATTGGAGTATTTTATGACAACGACAGTTCTGAGTAGCCGCCAAGTAGCCTGGGCTGAGTTTTTGTCTGGCTTTTACTTTATAATCCGCTTTCGGTCCGGAAAAACGAACATTGTTGCAGATGTTCTTTCTAGAAATGAGGAGAATCTAGAAGCCTCTAAGGGAGCTAAGAAGGCCAACCGCATGGTATAGCTCTTTCTTGAAGCGAGACTCTTCGACTTTCGCTTCATTCGCGAGACGCATAAATTTAGTTAAAATTTTTGGAAAAGTCTCGTTTAGTCTCATATTGAGAGCTCGGAGCTCTCACTGGGCGTTGGCTTCCTTATTTGGATCCATAAAAATAGTCTCAAGGCGTTTGAACATTTCTTCCGCGGAGGTGTAAGGATTAACGGCGTCCAGCCCCAAGGGAGGAGCCAGGTGACTAGCGGCTATACCATCGACTCGGTTTTTCACATATGTCATCCTTAATTCTTCCATGTCATAATGGTCCGAGTTAGCTTTCAATTTGTTTCTCATTCGCGAGAGCCAAGCCTCGAATTTGGGTTCTTCTCCATTAGTCAAAATTGGGGGGTCGGGGATCTTCACTGATTTCTTGACCGTGGGCTCCGGTACCGCTGCAAGACGTTCGGTAGCGAAGTGGTTGATAATACGCTACATTTCATTCTTTTCATCAAAGAGTTCATCTATTTGTTCTTCGCGATCAGAGGCTCGTTTTTCCAGTTCTTCGATCTTCTGTTCGAATTCTTCTATTATAGCGTCCCTGGGGCCGATCATTTCTCTCATTTAGTCAATGATTTCTCATATATTATCTGGTGCAGCCGCGTACGCAGCCTGATATTTGTCCTCGGGGAGATCGGTCTGTAAAGGTTGCTGTGATAGACGACGGTTCGGCCCCCTGGGCTCTTCGGTTCTGGGTGTCTCTTTCATGGAAGAGTCCGCTGCTTGGACTTCACGGGCCATTGTGCTGATTCGAGTCTCGTTTATTCGGGTAGAAGAAGTGTTTTGAATACGCATACTAAACTTGAATAGGTCGTTGAACGCTTCGAGAACGTTGTGGGTAGAAGAGACTTAAATTAACTCCTCTAGACCTTGCGTACTAAACAGTCAACACAGACCGTTGAACGCGCCAAAAGATGTATAAAGATGGTAGTAAAGTTGATCTTAGTATTATGTGACAACACAGAACTAAATGATATCGTATTCATACATAATAGCCTACTATACACAAGAATACTAAGATGAGGGAGAAGGAAAGGAAAAGAACTGAGGGAACCCCGCACATAAGTAGGTTGGGCGGTGAAGTACTGGTAACCGATGTGTTAGGTCTGTTACAGGTGCTCTGTAGCCTGTGTCGTGTAGCAGACAGATGAGAAAGGAAAAAAAGAAAAAAAAAACCAAAGACGCCAAACGACCCGGCGTCTGCTGGCTTTCACGCCTTGGGGGCTTCCGGGAACTTCACTGGCGCTGTCTTGGGATATGGAGGGCTGTCTGCTGTATGCCCGCTGTCATAGTTCACACACTTGATGCAGCGTTCGAGCGAGTGCTCAGCTGTCCGATGACCTAGATCACTGCACAAGCCTGCACCTTGGCGTGTCCTTACACCCTTGCGTTCTATGGACTCCCCAGCACCTTTTGGACTGAGGCGGTCTCACACCTGGAGGTAGGATACTCTACCCTCAGCCGGGCCCCTATAACTACTACAGCCTTGGGGGTATCCTTCAAGCCCCCAGCGAAAAGCTAAACGAACCGAGGCTTTTGCATATCCCTCCTGCTTTCTAACCCAGTGTATAGTCTCTAGGGCCACACCGAGTAACTTCTGGGAGGGCGTCTCCTTCGATCGAGACATCCCTGGCGTACAAGCTGTTCTTCCCATCCAGAATTGTCATTCTCGTTGGGAGGTCGTGCACTTTAACCACCACTCATTTCTCATCGCCCTCAACTCGTCCGTTCCCTAGGGCTTGGGAAACTTTCTCCTTGTCAGACAATAGATCTTCTACCGTGGTCCCAGCTTTCAGTGTGACTGCGATCCCGGTTCAAACGAAGGAGGCCATCTCAACCTCATTTCCGAGCGGGAGGATGCTGTTGATCGTCTTTACGACGTATAGCGGGTGTACTGACCGTAGGGCCGAGTCTTCTGGCAGCCTTATGAACACCCTATTCGATTGGGCCGGCTTCCTGCTTGATATAGGCTGAACCGGCCTCCTTAGGAGGCTCGTAGACGCCGCTTTCCGGGTGATCTCAGCATAGCTCTTCGGGGCCTCGGCCCTTTCCTTGGGCTTATGGTCGATTTGTGGCGGGCTTGCTTGTTTAGGTTGTGCTCACTCTGGTTGTTCCTTGTTTTGGGCTGTTTCCTTTACCTGTACATCGCAGGGTGGGGCACTTGTTACTTGCTCGTAGGAAAAGCTATCTCCAAGTCCATGTACTTGATGACATACGCTTTCATGTACTCCATCAGGTCGTGGGCTACTCGGGGCACCACCTGGTCTGTCCCACACTTGTCGAGCATTTTGTCATGAGGTTATTGAGAATTCTGTCAAGAGAGCTTGTGTCTCGACTCTTGCCTTCATCTGCGACTCGAAGAGCCGGTCAATGAAGTTAGGCCCGGGCGTCGTTTCGCATGGCCCGTCCATCATCATGTCACCGTGAGGGTTTCCTTACCTATCGCTATCGGGGTTCCCACACCCATTTTCTAGCTGGTGTCCTTCGAGCGGGTCATGGGTAGAGTTCAAGTTGTCGTTCGGGCGCACATGCGATGCGTTGCACACAGCACGTGCCGAGACCTCGGCCTTCCTTTTATTCTTTTTCTTGACAGCTCTAGTCGTAGAAGCCGCCATAATGAGTGTGAT
>JAHQZX020000192.1:0-15109 GCA_019804575.2 Pseudotulostoma volvatum | reverse complement strand
AAGCATGAGGGTTGTCGGGGAAGTGAAGGGGGAATATCAGAAAGCGAGTCCTAAGCCCGCTCCACTATACCTCTTCCAGAAATGGGGTGTGCCGTTATAGGGAAAGGGGGTGTGCCGTGAGAGGCCTCCTAATTTTATTTTCCATGATTTCATTTCCCGAACTGGCTTAAGGGGGTTTAAATAAACGCTGAGCCCGCTGAATTGCCAGATAAACCAACACACAGGCAGGTTTGGCAGTCCGGGTAGATTGCCAGTGAGATACTGCGGCCCTAGAGGTTGGTGTATCAGCACTGATTGTTAGATTCGTAGCGAAGGCGCGGCAAAAACACGACTTTCTTCTCACCATACAGGAATTCGAACTCAAGATCGAATAAACCATCCTATAATACGCCTATAAAACTAAACCACTCATATGTAGTAATTTATATGCCATACTTACATAGTGGAACGGGCCAATAAGAATGGTACACTTAACTACCGGTCCAGCTGAGATAGAATGCCACTTTACTATGTTTCTTCCTGTATATTGTTTATCGGTTTATATCATATATTCTCTATACACTAAGACTGAAGGAATGAGAGCAATGAACGTCATGGGCGTTATTAACCTAACTGGAATGACGACAATTCAGACCTCACCTTCCCTAAGTTTGATTCTTTCTATTTTATTTGATGTTTAAACAATTTCCTATTTTGTAAATAGAACAACAGGATGTACCAAGATGATACCTAAGATACAAAGGCATAAATGCCTCCTCAAATCCATCCTTTAGAAAAATAAGGTTAAATTACACAGTTACAATATTTTACCTACATTTCTACTTATTAAATTAACCAAATGACTTCGAGAAATTGAAGCACGCGAAAATGCGATAAGAGGATATCCTGCGCTATATCTGTAGGCTGAGGCTGGAGCTTTATATTGGAAGGTAAGAGTCGGGGTGACTATGTGCGTTAATACGGCATTCTAGAGCTTGGGCCGTACTCGCTTAAAGGAAGAATCAAAAAGTCCCTTTGTTCGTGTCACCGTTTATGCCCAAGCTTCAACAACTTCAGCTAGGATTCTTAGTTTGGCCTGTGGATTCTCATGTATTACCCTAGCCAAAGACAATTACCGAACTTAATGGACTCCTTTGAAATAACCGAAATGGTTTTCCGGCTAGGTAGTGAACGATTGAAGGTTGAGAGTACCAGTATACAGTAAAACAGCTCCTTATCGTAGCACCTCTCGAAGTTTGTTAATAGGAACAATCTTACAAGATACCTGATTAGAAAGATGAGCCAATACCGTTCCTGTGTCATCGGCAGCTTGCGGTGAGATAAGCCATGTCTTATGTCGCTATCCTTATGATCTATAGGGAAATAGCTGTTGGTGAAATGCCATGGAGATTCCCCCCCACCTTCGCTGACCATGGAAAAGTATATCGTCTCTGTCAGACTGCACTTCTAAATAGTGGTAATCTTGTCACGTAGTATACGGGGCAATAAAGTCCGGTGTGATGTTAGCAGTATCTGCACTATAGTTATCAATGGAATATATTTTCAAGTGAAGAATTGTAAGCTTACTTAATCATTGATCGCTCAGCAAAATTAGTGAGGCCATCTTCAGGTAACGAGGTAAACGCTGACGAGGCGGCGTATCCGTAAGAGACCAATAGTAATACTCAAGACCGCTGCGACCCAAACCTCGGCCCTGTTGTCGAATAGCCCGTCTAAATTCGTAGTCATTCAATTCAAGACTAATGATACGCCGACCCCCCTTGCTACTTATTAATCGGAGGCGGTGATCAATGATACTTAACGCATCGCATTTTCTGTAGGAACATAGTGGACTTCAATTAAGAAATCGATGAAATAACACTAATAATCTGACATTATACTACGCATTTAGAGACAGCGGGAGAATTCCTTGATTATCACGCGTTGGGAAAGCACTAGATGCAATCCCAGACTCGCGAGCCGTAGCAAGTCTAGCGTTATGTAAACAGCTGCTATATAGTAAAGGGAAAGATATCGAGATGGACTTGGTTGGGGCATTGTTAGTTAGATATAATAAGATGTGTTAGATACTGCGATGAAAATAGTGTTATTTTTAATTGATGTTCATTGTTCCTCCCAGGAATCTCTCTGTCTGTGTTCTATGTCAAAAACAGCAACGAATGCTCATCTGTAAATACATGTATCCTCCGAGCATCAATGACAAGACTGTGACTGCTGCCTACAAGGCTGCAACTAACCTGACGTACAATAAACCTTAATTCAATCTAACAAGATGCTTGGCTGTGCATGGACATTTACGTGCTACGGCATCACATAATCCGGGACACCGCCTCAGAAGGGAGGGCGTATCATTAGCCCAAATATGACCATAGCCGAAGAAAAAGTGGACTTCCAACTAAACTATCTAGTTCCTCTTCGAGACAAGACAACGACATGATAGTTAAGAGTTCTAAAATCGTGAAAAGAGGATGAGAGGGCTGAGGGGAATTTGCTGACGACTTTGTTCTCACAACCCATAGCAGCTTGTTACTCACTGATTTCAGCCAGCTGCTTTGGCTGATACGACGCCGAGACTTTTTCGTATTTACTTGACTGTGCTTTCTCAAGATAGATGGTAATAGATGTAACTGCGATGATTACCATCTTAGGAGCATTTAGGGCGGAATCTAAGAAATAGGAGAGAATCTTGGTGCAGTTTCCGAAAGACGCCCAGAAATGAGAGAAGCGGCGTTCAAGAATACGACTCTAGGATAGCTCGAGCGTTTAACAGCAGCCTCTAAGTTGAGGAAATTGTTTATGATTATTATCTTATGCTCTGCGACACGCGGAGGACTTATGCCTCGCCTGAGGATCGATTGGGCTCTACGTGACTCTTCAATATGTTAGAGCTGTTTCCGGTACTGATGGGAACCGTTTTATAAGTGCGTAAAGTTCATCACGATAATGCTGAGCCCAACGTGGCATTCTGAAATAGGGTCAAGGTATCCCCGTCATACTTGCAGATTTCAGGAGGTCTCGCCTGTAAAGGCGACCAGCAGAACCAGGAGTTTCAAAAGTGGTGGTGTTTTATGTGTAGATAAAATAATTTGAAAAAAATGTTGTATTATGCGCATGTTAGGGTGCCTGGAAACTTTGACTCCCTATTCTCGGGCTGTTGTGGCTATAGTTACAGAAGCAGGAGTTCCATCATCAGGTACAGTACGAATGATAATCATGGACTACCTCTATCCAAACAATAATAAGATAATAACCAACCAACAAGAAGCGATTCGGTGCAGTGTTGTGGCCATGATATCGTTTATGGTAAGCGGTCTGCACGGTTCTGAGTTTACATGCTGAGGTAAAGATCATTAATAATAAGAGTAAAGTTAGTCGCATAACCTATCAGAGGTAGCTTACTCAATGTTTTAAAGTATCCCAATAATGTTGGAACCATAGATGATTCATCCAACAATCACTGAACTTAACTGCCGAATTAAAGATCCCTAAAAGTTTCACTTTCTTTCCGCCTCTCGTGTCTTTTTCCGGGCCTTTCACGAAATTGTCATGACCAATTCGAGAGAAACATCCTCAAACCGAAGAAGGCATGTAGACTCTTTGAGTGTTCATGATTATTATTCTGCTCTGACATCTGATTTGAATCATCGCATTAGTCGAGCATCTTCTCGCGCTGGCTTGGTTCCCGATGATGGGGTGGCCGATGCATCGACCCAACTTGGTCTTGATGGGAAGAATAACAAAGCTTCAACGGGACCTTTGTCGTCTCAGTCAAGGCCATCAAGGATCACATATGCTCGCCATCGATCCTTTCTCAGTAATGCTAGTGCGTCAACAAGCTTTGAAGAAGAGAACACCCTATCCGATTTGTCTCAACCTTCATCTAGAGAATGGAAGCTAGTAGCGCCACCTTCCCCAGTTTCCCTCTCTATGGGGGACGATGAAGTTCATGGTGCTGGGCGCGTGCGGAACATTCACGAGCTTAGACGAGCTGGTGAAAATGTACGATTTCAGGGAATAGTCGACACTATTTTTGAAGACCTTGAAGATCCTACCATTCCAGTGTCTGTACGCCAGCACACCTTGATCCAACTCTGCGAGAAGCTTATGGAGCGCCACTTCGCACAGCAATTTGTAGAATCTCGCTCGGACAAACGCCTAGCGAGCTGCATGACAGACCAGTCTGATGTTATTTTGGCGTATCTTGCAGCTTGTGCATACGGGCTAATCCTTTCAACCGGCCCGTTGCCTCCTGCAGTACTGTTATCGTTTTGGCCACAAATATTGGCGTTGGCCCCATTCTTGTTTGACCTCGATGAAGATATCTTGCCGCTTATGAAAAAACGGCGCTTGGGCTTGTCTAAGGGTAGTAAAGCAGCTATTGAGGTTCTTACTTCACGTCTTCGTGGTTCCACGCCCCTGATAGATCAACTACCATCGTGGCTTTCACCACAACGAATAGCACTTCAATGCATCCAGCTTACCATTTGCAAGCTCCGCGAAAGCCGTGATGCCGTGGAAAAAATACCTGAGTCCCTTCTATCTCAGCTTATCGACTTGCTTTTCAAGCACTCCTCAAATTCATTGAATCTCAATCCCGGCTCCATTGACTTTCTAATTCTAGAATTGACCCTCTCGATACTAGAGGCTTACACGACTCTCCCAGGCTCGCTTATGAATAATGACCCAGTTGTATTAGAGCCTCTTGCCAAACTCAACAACCTCCTACCATCCCTGAATAAAACCGGGGATCCCCGTTGTGAACAGCTTGCACTTCTATACATTCGACTCCTTTTAAACATTACGAATAACAACCCGTCGCTTTGCAAGGACTTCTCTACCCCAGGACTTGTTCTGCCCATCGTCGGGATCGTTGTATCGGATTTCCCTATGATTTCTGAGAATTTACTTGTGGCTAGAAAGCACTCATTAGACATCATCATTTTGGCCTTAGGTGCTTTGATAAACCTCACAGAGGAGAGTGGAGCATGTAGGAGACTTTTTTATAACCTTGAAGCCGGGTCTCAACCCATTCTTGACTGTCTTGTGGGGCTATTTTCCATGGGTCTCGACAGAGTTTCAAAAGTAAGGTCATCTTCCACTCCCATTACTTCTTCTAACACATGCCTAGGCGGATTCAGTTGTTCAGACACACTTCAACGTAGCATTTGGTTATTTGGCTATTCTGCTGAGTACACTCTGTCTGGACGCTGAGGTCCGCTTGCGCCTCCGTGATTCGCTAAATGGAACTGGTCTGACACGTGTCCTGGCTGCGGTTGATGAATTCGTACAGTATCATCGAGAAGTTGACGAGCAGCTGCATGAATTTCATATTGGAGAAAACCCGCTAGAGGGTTTCACGTCTAGACTTCAGGATATTGTAAATCAGGTTCGCCGATATGATGGCAACGATATGATTGGAATATAAATAAAAGTGTATTTTCAACAAGTATTTTAAACACATCTGATCGTCAACAGGAATCACGATACCTAGCGAATTGGAATTTTGTATGCACCTAAGGCCCGACGGAATTCGGCGACCCGTGATATTAGGGTTTTATGATTATACCATCTATGCTGTCACCCATTATTTGTTAACTGCCCGTTATCGTTTAATGAAATTAATGATTAGGCATCATTACTCCAATCGGCCTGGAACTACCTCAAACCCTCTTTCGTAGCCACCATTTCATAAGCTTTTTTAGTTCCTCCTGGAAAGTTGCTCAGAATCTAACCTACCATCAGCTGATGCTCATTTCTTGTTTCCCAGAAACGCTGGTAGGATAATTGCGACGTGTTCGAAGGCTTACCTCTTTTCGCCACAGGTGCATACTGTACTTCTGCTTCTAGCGCGTCAACCTTGTGCAAGGTATGATCTCTTGTATGGGTATTTGGACCGGCTCGCTCAGTCTCCATTTTCTCCATTTAAGTTACAGCTCTTATCAGGTATAGTGTGATAGAAGCCAGCCCAGTCCCAATTGGAGTACCTGACTTAGTATCATCTGTAGCAACTAACCGACGTAGATAGGCATCATTAAACACCTAAAATGTCTCCTTGACTCTCCTATCATACGCCCCTCTTCCTTATCACATCAATTCGCTAATCACAGCCATGGAAGCAACTGCCACATTTAAGATTACTGTAATTTCTGCACAAGCGCCTGCCGAATGACTTGCTAAAGATGACATACTTGATAATGGTAAGTATGTTCGTGCTGACTCTTGGGAAACTAGCATATATACAACTAATGATCTATCTAGACCCTCGCCTACTGATCTACGTTGGAAGTAGTTATCTTTCACAAGATAAACTGGCCTTCGGCAACCACGAATGAGCCTTTTTCTACAAAGACATTCTGGACTATTCAAAATAACATTTCACTAGAGATGTCTTTCAAAAATCCGTGATAAGTTTAGCCAGCTGCTGGTGTCAATCATGGGCGGACCCCGCAATTCGAAATTGAACCAGTGGTTCCCATTCTGACTCCTGGGTTTTTTTAGTCCACTTCGAACGCTCCGGTTACAAAATATCATAATCGTTGCTATATAGGAGAATTGGATATGATATCGTGGAATAAATATAACATGTCCCACAATTACCTATATTAGACAAGCTGGAAGGAAAGACGCTACACACTGCCCCCTGTTTCTGGGCTGGAAGATTGAAAGGGTGGAATTTATACATATGTAGTTGTCTTCTCATATTACTATGATAAAACTCCCATATTTATGGACCAAGTTGAACTTACAGCTCAGCTGGAGATAGGGTTTTCAGGAGCTCGTGACTTGTCAGAGTCTCTCGGCCCATAACTTCCAGACTTATTAGACGCTTATAACCATATACAAGCTCTCAGTTCAACCTATTGCTCGGCTGACTTTTACCTTCACACACGATCTCCAGACTTCGGCCCCCAGAAAACCCATGGAAGATATAAAAGATCTTCTCAGTGCTGGTGATACCTTCAGCACAACCACTTCTTCCCTCGTATGTATTAGGTAGTCTGTGCGAAAGCAATTATGGGCTACTGAGAACATAAGAATATAAGTACCGTACATGTGTAATGAGTCTTGGGGCAGTACTGAGTCAGAGTAGCAAGCCCGTAATCGGGTGTTTGTCATAGCTGCAAGACTAAACATGAATGAACAACAGCAATGAAATAGCCTTGTCATGGTGGCCTTGGACCTTGAACGTAAATGTAAGATTGTGCATGGTAATTAGTGTGTTTGGGTACTTCTCCCTAAGCACCCTCTTTCCCATCTCCATTGCTTGTACTTCAAGCTTTTCGGCCTCCTTCCACCGCTCTTGATTCCAAAATGTTGATGTTAAGTTGGGCATGATGCTAATCAATATGTCTGGATGCTCCTCCCCAAGCACCCTCTTTCTTATCTCCATCACTTGTACAGTACTTCCAGCTCTTCAGCCTCCTTCCATCGCCCTTGGTTTCCGTACGTCAACACTAGGTTGGCTATGCTAGTCAGCGTGGAAGGATGCTCCTCCCCAAGCATCCGCTTTATTATCCTCACCACTTGTACTTCCAGCCCTTCGGCTTCCTTCCGCCTTTGGTTTCTGTACGCTGACGCTAGGTTGGCCATGCTAGTCAGTGTGGGAGAATGCTCCTCCTTAAGCACCCTCTTTCTTATCTCCATCACTTGTGCTTCTAGCTCTTCAGCCTCCTTCCTGCCCCGCCTCCCGAAATACTAACCCAGACTTGCTACCTTGCTCATGACTTCCCAATAAAAATTTCTTTCCGCTACCGTGCTTTCACAAGTTCGGATATGCGGAAGGAGCCGGCGACGGAGTGTATAATCTTTTGTGAGGTATCCTCTATTAATTGATGATGCTAATAATTCTCGTATGACCCGTAAGCGACTCAACCAACTACCCTGGGGTATCCGGTCACGAGCCGAGGAATGGACCAAACCATGAATTGAGAAGAATTTCTCTAACCTCTCCTCTCTAATTAATGAGTACACTTGAACATTTCTTCCACGACGCCTTCATTGTGGAGGAATGCAAAAATATTGAGATTTGCAATGCAATGGCTAAATCCTGAGATCTTCGCGGGTCTCTCTGCCTTTGGCACCCCGTTCTATTGCCATGTATGAGATATCCTAGGTAGTGTATACTGGCCAGTTGCATATCGATGCGCTTTTGTACGTCGGGAACTTTAGAATTTCTTTCCGGTGGTTATGGAAAACCTCAACATAGTCTTCGAGGCGAGATTCACCCATGCGGATAGATGCCCCTGCCAGGTCAATTTTCAAAGCAAGGAAACCAAGTTCTACCTCAGGCATTTCCAAGCGACGTAAACCCTAATCTTTTCATTAAACCGTGAAGCCTTTAGGAGTAGTGTAGCCGCATCGTTACTTCCCATCTCATTAATTTCCAAGACGGCTTCAGTTGGAAGTGAATGTCCTAGAGCTGGGTTGCTGCTTGTATATATGATGTTTCAATTGTTACCAATTGGCAAAAGGTCGTTTAAGCCTTCTGGGGTTTCACACGTCGAATAGCAACAGCCATCCCTGGGCTAAGGCTGATAACCAGCGCAAGACATTCTTAACATTATCATTCAGGCCTTTCTCAATTGCAAGATCTTTGTAGCCCTGTTCGACCATAATTTTATTACTCGATTAATCCAGATAATATGCGAGAATATGCTTAAAATGATCTAGGCACTGAACAAGAGTTATAGGTCCTCACCTCGTTTGACACTCATCCGCAAATTTCAGCGCAGTATCCTCGCCTTGGGGAAGAGCCACCAGGTCGAGCAGCAAGGAAAACATCTAGCTTATGCGATATTGTCTCTTGTCCAGTAAATATTGCACTAAGCTTTGGTCGGAGTTAGACATGCTGAACGTACATGTCTCGTATTTGAGAAACTCCGCCTGATTTTAAGTCAGTTACCCAGGAAGGACATGATTATACTTTGATGACTAACATATTTCCTAGTGCTACACCAGTGCCCTTAGTTTTGCAGAGTGTATAAGCTACCTGATCAATTGCCCTGAATACTGTAATATCTGCTATGTATGTTTTTGTGTGTTGGGTGAGGTCTCCTATTTTCTGGCATTCTTCTAAAGAGATACCTTCAGCACCATGAACGACGTTGGAGCGAAAATAGACGCCTGGAAAGTCATCGAACCTCTCACTTAAGCCTCTTGCTGTTCCCTCACAGTCAGTTGCAACCTTCCTTAGCATCTCAATCAAACCCATAAGTAGAAGCTTTTAGGATGTTTGGTATCGCTAAGCAATCGTTCCTGGACACCCAGTTCCAATGCTAACAAGACATCCCGCTGCCTTGTCATTCCCAAACACATTCCTCACCTCTTCCAATACCTGGTTCACTGGATTGTTATATCCGATTCCTGGATCAATGGACTCTTCTTTGGCGTGACCTTCATGAGCGATAGCAATCCATTTGAAGAGTGTAGGAGCAGTGGTTGTTGCACGAGCAGCTTCCCAGATTCCAAGGTTCGCACTGGCAAGCTCTCTGACGCAGTATTTTCGGAACCGTCAAGGGTGAGCAAGATTACTTGCCAGCTGTAACGCACGAAGCTATATAATGGACTAGGCCGTAATGTTGAGTATACACTCAACATTTCTATGACCTTTTGGTCGAGTGGTGTAGCCCGTATAAAGGCCTAGCGGGTGCGCATTACACCAGCATGGCACATACGAATGCCTTTCCTTTGTTTGATTGGTTTGATGTTTCAAGCATAAACTCCCCAAGCTTCATTTCGGAAACAAGTTCTTGTATTTTATTTTCAAGTGCTGTAGCCTTGAATGACCCATCTTTGAATATTGCTTTCTGTTATCTTTTGAGAATATGGCGCCAGAAAGCGGGTTGTAAATCTGCAAGGCCTCCTCAGTTGACATCCACAGTCGACCAAGCATAAATCGTAATAAGCCTATCGGAGAGTCACATTAGTACAAAAACCTTACTTGATATGTAATTTGTGTTGAACGACTTGAAGTCCATAACCCGTTGTCACGGGACAACCGCCCGCCCCAGCCAGCCTAAGACCACTTTTGATCGAATTGAGTGTTTCTTCCAGTTAATGCTTTGTGCCAATTTGCATTTTGAAACTCAGATAGTTATCTAATTACGCCTTCTTATCTATTTTAACTATGACTCGCCCAAAATATCTGGAGAAGAGCTGCAGGACGAGCGCGTTGGAGATGCCACAGAATTATTCCTTCGCCTTCGCGATTCGCAAAACAAGATATCTATTCGAAAGGCCGCAAAGAGATATGGGGTTCCTTAGGAGAGTGTACACGATCGAGTTGGAGGAGCAGTGTCACGAAAGAAGGTGATGGAGGACTGCCAAATACTGACGTTATTTGAGGAGGATATTATCGAAGCCTTTGCAATATACTGTACGGGTGTGGGGATGGCCTGCAAGAGTACATCAGATTCGGCGAATGGCAACCGAACCTTTAAGGGGTAAAGGGTGATACTCAGGATCTAGGAAAGAACTGGGATTTATCCTTCTTTCGGCGTCATCCTGATCTTAAATCGAAGATCTCCTCCCGCAGAGTATGGACCGTATTGCTGCCCAAGACCGTGAAATATTCACTAGCTGGTCCAACCTGTTTCTTGAGCAGAAAGAGAAATATCAGGCCCATCACGACGATATCTATAATATGGACAAAAAGGGCGTCGCTCTTGGTGTTGCTGGCAAGCTTCGGGTGATGATACTAAAGAGAGAAAAGGATCCTCATACCTCAGGAGGTTCAGGGAACCGCGACTGGGCGACTGCAATAGAAACATGCTCCTTGACAGGGTGTATGTTGCTTTCTTGGACATTTTTAAGGCACCAAGAACCTTGACAAACGGCATGACACTGAAGAGAAGTGGTTTACCCCATAGTGAATAAATATTTGTACGTCGGAGAATGGACCAATAATGAGTTGGGTCAGTCCCACTTTGAAGACCACTTTAACCCCCATACCAAAGAGAGAATGTAGAATTCAATTGTTGATGGCCGCAACTCTCATATCACCACCAGGGCTATTCAATACTGCATCGACAATAAGATCATTCTCCTATGCCTTCCTGCGCAGACGACTCATATGCTTCAGCCTCTTGATGTTGGTTGTTTTGGCCCTTTAGCTAAAGTTTCTAGGGGCATGATGCTTATACCTTTGGAGCAACATATAATATCGACAAGCGTGAATGCCTAGAGATCTAGCATACTGCTTGAGAGAAGGCTTTGATCGTTGATAGTATTATAAGTTCGTGGCAGAAGTGTGGAATACTCCAAAGAGAGCTAGGAAGGGGCACCCTTGACCGAGAAGCTGTATTGTCTCAACTTCCTCTTGAAGTTGAAAAGCCTCAATCTCGTTCATCAGCTGTAGGAGGCTCCGTAAACTTACATGACCTTAATACGACGCTAGGGAATGTTGCAGAAGTTTAGGCAGTGATACAACGGGTTAAATATGGAGAGCTTGATGATACTGATGCTTTAGTTTTTGAGAAGCTTGGAAAGGCAGCTGTGAATGCTATGTTCTATTTTGGTTGGGCAGTTGATTACCCCTGGGCTACGTATCGCTCGGATCGGATCGGCCTATCCTTCCGAACCTAGGTTAAGACCTCTTAGTAATACTTGTGCTACTTCCTGTGCGCCACGTTTCCTTTGCGCCGTTGACACAGACGGCACCGCCAAGGATTGTTAGGCTAGCGCCGGGAACTATCCCTGAGCCTCCCTAGCTATCTATTCAGCCAATCGGTTTAGTAGCCGACAAGCTGCCTTTCCCTTGTGGGGTTATAGTTATGGGTCGTGCAGAGCCAATGGTAGCTTGTCCAGCCGTCTGAGCTACGCTGAGGTAAGATAGTCCGTAACATGCATCCAGAAATTTCTCTCGTACAAAGCCTGACATCTCTTGAATGTAAATATCATAATATTTCCATCGAAGAACCGACCATTGCGAAGAAAGGAATGTCATCTACAATCATCCTCGTTCATCTTGCTGGCTCAGAGTACTCCTTTGAATAATTGGAATGGCTGGTCTAGTTATCCAAGGCTCTTGATATTGTTGGAATATGAGCTAGCAGCAGAGGACAATGGGCTAGCAGTAGAGGAATGTCTAGGGCTTTCAACTGATTGCTACAGGAGAAGGAGATTTCTATGTGGAAATGTAACGAGGAACAACGGTGGGCGCTGGGAAGCGCTGAGATGATCTTGAATTGAAAGACTAACTTGTGCATGTATATTGTACATGTCTTACTTAGTTATGTTGGTTGTCACTATATAGAAAAAATCCTCAACACCCGATCCTCAATATCTTATACCTGCCATGTTCCATCAACCCAAATCGGTTACAAGCCAGCTCGGCTGCATTACCCTCCATGATACCAAGAATCAGCCTGCTAAATGAAGGATGGGTCACAGGGTCCATACAAATACACCAGCTTATCTATAGTAGCAAATCTCTAGTGGAGACGCTAAACTTAGTAGCGGGGTTTGCTCAGGATTATTCGGCTCTTTGGTAGCGGACATTACCAACTTTCCGTTATTCCCGTATACGTAGTCTCCAATGGAGATACTAAACTTTAGTAGCAGGATTTACTTGGGAATTATTCGGCTGGGACACGCTACCAACTTTCCGTTATTCCCGTATGCACAAATCCTTTATTCCAACAGATATAACGCTGCCGCCATCGGAAAAGCTTTCGCCTTCTCAATAGCTCTTGATGGAGAAGCACTTCCCTTCCGCAAAGCCATCTTCCTTCCCATACTTAAAGAGGACTGCTGCCTCGAGTAATACATCTCATCTTATAACTCTTCTTGGCGGGCTTTTGGGAGTGGAAGGAGACCGAGTTGGCTCCATGAATTTAAAATCAGAGGCCATATAATTACTTTCCCCTTGTGGAATATGGGTGGAGCCTATCAGTACCCAAGCTTGAGGTTCACCATCATTCAGATATATAACAAAGTACAGCGATTAAGTATTGACAGTCACTTATTGCCTGCATGGAATATAACAACGACATTATATAGAGGTATTGTAGCTAGGGGTCGGATTTGTTATTCATCTGAGCTTAGATTGATGGTATAAAGCCGGCCGAGCTGCCGTGGGATAAGAAAGATAGGCTTCAATTCCCTTACTAATGTCTTTAGCGGCCCGGGACTGTTATTTTGGCAATCTGAATCACTTCCTTGTTAATCTGGTGACTACATTTCTTGTGACACCCATAGGTCACTACAGTTACCTCGATGAAGTTGTCACCACCTAGTAACCGAATTGGCCTATAGCTGCTAGTTCTGATGATGGTGGTAGTGGTAGCACCGCCTGTCGCTGCTGTCAAGTTGATCGTAGCAAATATAAACCGTCGACAATGTTGTCATAACCTCCCTGTCTAAGCCTGGATGTAACAGCGTCTAACAGATTAATTTTGATGTCCAGAAATAAAGGACATCATTCAGAGTGAGCTTCCTCGTCCCTCCACTCGGTTGTAATAGGTAGATCTCAATGTCTCCTGTCAGTGTATGATAGATACCGTGAGTTGCCCCATCTCTGTGCGGACTTCCTTTCTGAATTCGCTATAAGGAGGTTCGGTAGGTATGCTATCTACGACTATATACAAAGAGTTTCCCTTAAGGAACGAGAGAAGGAAGGATTGGCTGGGGAATCCTTGGACTATAGTATATATTCTCTCTCTTTTTTAGAATACTACATAGACTCCTAACCAGATCTCCCGCCAATGATAGAGAACTTCCTCCTCTTTTCCTTCCCCACCGGAATTGACCCTCTGCTCTTAAACATAACCTTGATTCTTGTTGGGAATTCTCATCATTTTGCCTTTTAAGTTGGGGAACCTTTAGTTCCCCGACACACAGAGCAGAAATCGGGCGTCGAAGCAATCGGGATCCAATCATCCTGGTATAGATGATTTACTAATCCTCGTTGCTTTACGAACCCAATCTCACCATTATTGCCAATTTCAAGATGGTTAGCTGCGGTCATCGGTTTGACGATGCCGCTATTACCCTACGGTCACACAAGATAACACTTATATCTATTTTTGTATTTATACAGAATTTCTGGAGGCAATGTCGTTTAACAAACTTTGTAGAACTCCAGTTTCATTTTTGACATGCCTTGTATTTATACAGGCTACTTAATGTATCTAGAATATGGTTTAATTGTGTCTCTACCAGACTGCTCTGTACTAATACAAGCCACTTGATGTATTTTTAACAGATTTTCATTGTCTCTCTACTGGCAAACTGTTCTATAGTTTTATTACATTTCCATCTCTCCCCTTCTCTCCTTCTGTACAGATCTTTCCCCTATATTCCTCCATGCCATACTCAGGTTTTCATACATCACTCCAATGCTTGTTCCAAATGTACGGTTGTATTGCCTGTGTTCCCGGTAATTGTGATAGAAGTTCCTCGCCGGATCCAACACTGTTTCTAATACCAGCTGAAATAGCATCGCTGCACTGGGTCTTCAGCGCGCATGCTGAGAGCTGAAATACCAACCTGGTCTTTAAAGATATAAGTATTAACCGACCGAGCAGTGATTGTTAAACATTCAATAATAGTAGGTACAGTAACGAACCTAGTCAAAGAGATTCACGTCGGTCACAATAAGGCTAACACCGCCATCTCTAATGATGCCGAATAGGGACTTGATCCAGGCGATCTCTATCCAGCGATAACGGCCTTCTCGACCGAAGCTAGCGATGCGCTTTAAACGGTCTATATCGATGTCCTCGTACAAGCGAACCCAGGCGAGGAACCGGTCTTGTGGATAGTAGACTTCAGTAAAATAAAGTACCATCGCAAACATGAACAGTAGCCGGCCTGGGACCTGGTAACATATTCGGTTATTCCGCCGGCCGGTATCGCTATTACACTGAGATTTCACCGAACCAATTTTTAGTTCTTGATTTACCTGACATCGTTTATAGCATTTGACTTTGACATTGTTGCCTTCAGATAAATACTCAAACAGGCCCAAAAGCTGACAGCCCTGTCACTCGGATAAGATCAAGGAACACAGGATAGGTGTGATCCAGTTGTCGCTTTACCTCCCGTGTAAACCGAACGTGGTGAAGAAGCTCAGCTGCAATCACTCCATTTGCAAGACTGATACTCAGCT
>JAHQZX020000191.1:0-15110 GCA_019804575.2 Pseudotulostoma volvatum | reverse complement strand
GTTTTATGTGAGGATCGAGCAAATAGCCAATGTTACTAGTCTCATTTCACGAGAAAACTAAGCATGAAGAGAATAACTATATACAGGACCAGGCGTTGGTTGTTTTGTGTTCACTGGTGATCACGTGGGTTGTATGCCCCAGGCATACGACCCAACACACACATGGTGGGGCTTTGTTTTGGCGTTAAAATTCCTTGAGAGTGTAGAAGGATTGATATTCCATTTTTCAGCAGTGGTCTTGATATTTGGCGCTTCCTGGGATCTCAAATCATTCAACGCCTTGTCAATCGACCTCATTTTGAATTTTTGAAGTTACTGTGAGCGTGGTGGTGTGGGGTGTGCATCTCGTAGGGCTATGCACGTGACAGGGAAAATGTTCATCATAATGGCAAAAAACCCATGGAATCTAGAAATTAATGAACATGTGGGATAGATCAATCATGCCACAATGGTACCCAATTAACCCTTTCACCTCAAATTTTCCCCGGTATAATATATTTCCTGCAGTCTTGATCCAACAGGAAACTTGCCCTGGTGACAAAAATTCCATGAGGCTTGTAGAGTGTTCTTGGGCGATTTTCACCGTTACACAGTGAATCTCTTCCTGGCTTATATATGCTGCATGTATCTGATGGTTAGTAGCCAGTCTTATATTGCCTGCACTTCAATATCTTGTTGCCCGCTGTTTTGTCGTCGATCGCATTGTCCTACCATCACCTTGTTTCATTTAGCTTAGTTATCTTAGTTTAAGTTGCTGTTAGTCTTTAGTTTAGTCGACTAAGTTAAGACTCAACTTAGTCAACTAAAAGTAGAGAACTAAATGCTCCTAAATAATCTTTTGTACATAAACTCATCTCTGCGCTGTGATGTGCCAAGGATATGACTACATTGTGGATTTTTCCAAGAGGACTTTTTTTGCGCCAGCTCACTCGTTCTCTTTTTTCTTCCGGGTAATTTTGGGTACTTTCGACGTCTTACTTAAAGGACCTCAAGTCTGATCCAAAGAAGAAGGCTTTCGCCGCAAGGTTTATCACGTGTCCAAGACAACGAAGACGACGATGCTCGACTCTGTTACTGATATCAAGGGCCTTGAGGATTTCAGCGACACACGGCATGTGTCATTTGAGCTTGCGTTGTCGAGGACAAACCACCCAATTTGATTACCTGATGGTTCATATTGACGGATTACTTGAGTGACAGCTTCAGCAATTTTCTCTCCTGAATGGGTTTCATACAGGCGACAGAGTCCCAGTACAGTCTCTACCTTATAATGAGAGTTCATAAAATGCCCCACAACGCCGTCAAGTCTGGTGAGGGCCTAGAGCCTATAGGGGAACGAAGCTTGTAAATGAATATGAACGTGTGAATACTCTAAGGATGTTCTAATATGGCAGAATCAGAAGAAAGAGAGAGAGACAACCTGTAGGACCTGTATGTAGTAGTCTTAATTCTACCGACTCCCATATGATATATATACATTAGTAGTAGGTCGAATCTCTGAGAAAACGGATGAGATTAAAAGGAGCGTCATTTTATGCCTGTAACCCAAACCCTATCCTAATAGAGTCCAATTTGGACCTCCGACTCTGTCAGCAATTCCAAAGCTGACACGTCGGGTAGCCTATATGTACTATATATGTTGACTACATTTGTGTATAAAGCCCGCGGAGCGGGATTGCAGCTCGGTGTGGTCAGATGAAAACTCGGCGTTGTCCTTCAGAATCCTAGAAAGCTCAGCGTGGTTAGAGATTTTAAGTGAGAACCCGAGTTTTCACGCGCAGGCGAGCTGCAGTTGAGAGATATCAACGAGCAACTCGCACTAAACCCAAACGGGCAAGTATTACGAGACACCAGAACGGACGGTGTTACACAATTAGTGTCGGGTGTTAGAAAATCGCTGCTGAAAGGGGCTAGAATTCTACCCGGACCTAATCTTTTCTACCACCGACGATCTCCGCTAAGCCATTTAGCGTACAAATTCAGTCACCTTTGTAACTATGTAGGTACGCAACAGCTCTGATATTGCATTGCCTCCTCCAGCCCTTCATTACCGCATAAACACTCCCATACGCCGCTCAGCCCGTTGATAAGATAAATGCCTACATCAACTAGAAAATACAAATTTACGATGAGAATGGGTGACGAGATGATCAGTTGTGGGAGTACTATTTAGGAGGACTTTGCCACATTCACCAAGCAAACCTTTAAAGAACCGTGATGATGCCTCGACGGCGATTGCGAGACCATCTCCAAGCGAACAATGTTTTATGCCCAGAGAGCCCTTGCAGTATAGGTCGCTAACTAATTGTATACAGTCCTACAGGAACAAGCACTCGACGGTTGACATCTTGCAACGACTTTAGCGAATCACCCTACCTACCATTCCCTGACGAAGCCAACTCCTCCCATGGCTGATAACCCGTTCACTTATTCTACTACTGCTCGAGACCCTCGCCAGAGATGCTGCCATGATACGTTCTATGACATTGTCATCGATACCGGCCAATACCTCGCCTTCCGCACACTCACAAGTGATGCCCTGCGCTAGCAGAATCGATCAAACACCATGTATCTCCACCACCTCCCACTGAGCTTTGATCTCCTGGTTTGGAGGGAGAGGGATCGCTAGCAATGCGCCTTCCCATTCTTTTCTATTAACAGTGAAGCATGCAAGGTCGAATTCCCCAGCGGCCCCATAAATATTGGGTCCACCATTGTCAACCCCTATTGCACAGAGAAGGCGCTACAACCGATTGTTGCCACCCCGTCACTGAACGACATGTACTGCCCCCCATAGAATGTCGCTCTCAGTACTCTTCCAACACGTGCTATGGCATTTTCATTGATACTGGTTAATCGCGAGTTTTTATTTTTCTTCTATTTTCTCTTTTTTCATTTTTTCTATGTCACTACTAGTGTCGGAACGTGGGTGACCCACGCCATATGATCCCTTTCTTCCTCATTAGTTAGAAAAACATCAAGTTTTTGAACAACACTCTGCAAACCCTTGTGCGTTCCGTAAGGGAACCGACACCTAGCCTATTCCAGAGCGTTATATCTTTACTATATGAAGAACACCCTTTGCAATCTTCATATGGTATGATTCCACAGGCCTGCTCAGCCTATTTATCCCAAGCATTGTTATGATTGTGGGCCTGCGATATATGACGCCTCCTCTCCCTCACGCCACAGTTTCCTTCCCAGAAGCCTTGTAACCTTTGAGCCTCTTGTTAGTCTCTTGCAAATTCGGTAAGCTTGGCCATTGTTCGGCGCTCCCCAAAATCAATGGATGTGTTCCAAGAGTTAACTGGACTCTGGTGCTCACCAGCAACCGTTATATGAATCTTATCCCTGTGAGAACTTGTCTTAGCCGATATGCAGAATTCGGCTTGGAAATGTCTAAGGCTGCCTAGTCATTCTTTACCAGAAAATAGTGGTGAGTAAACAGTTCAAAGATTGAAGAAAACAAGGCTTTCATAGAGATTTATTTTTGGTTAGCAAAGGGCGTATTCTGCTTTATTAAGACGTCATAAGACTTCTGAATCTCACGTTGAATATGATAACAATGATTCCCACATCAAGGGCCTGTAAATTATATATAGAGTAGGCAGTAGAGTGGTATGGTGGCATTAGGTACTTCGCTACACAGAGACTACCATAGGATTTTTAATTAAGTACTGATATTTAGTGTTTCCTTTGCTTTATCTACCAGCAATTGGCTATAACATCAAGACCTTCCCCAACAACTCCAGGGAAAAGCAGTCATTTCCTTAATAATGAGTTCGTTAGCAGGAAGCTCCCTTACTGCTGTGGTGAAGTAAGATATGACGATATGTGCTTTTTCAAAAAAACTAATCTTGACGAAAATAGACTGGAAGAGCATTCGATTCCAAATGGTTTACTATGGGCTAGTACCATCGCCATATCCATATACTATTGCAGCGGCTGGTACCACTATCATACCAAATTAGAACGAAAAATGCAAAAGCCAAAATACTGGGGCTATAATAAAATATTACAGTACCTACAAGCTCATACTAACATACTATAAGTGTAGAAACTTACAACTTGATAGCTTCATACATGGTATGTATCTTTTAGTTCAGTTATATCACAGATTTTAATGCCTACCTCATTTATAAATTATCGTTGCGCCCTAAATACTAAAATATACTCTTTATAAAATTTTAATCGATATTAAAATTGACGAAAATTAATGTGTCCCTATTTTATTTTTTATTTTTTATTTTTTTTTCAATAAGTAGAGCGTATTGCCATTAAGTTAGATCAATTGTTTATTTTATTATATATACTCGAAAGAGGTTTACCTTCTATTACCCCATTGAAAACTGTAGATGAAAAGGAGTATTTATGGATTCACTACATTAATTTAAGTTTATAAGGAGCAACGTAGATTTCTATAGCAGGCAGCAGGCGCTGAACGAGATACCGATTAAATCTTAAAGTCCTGAATCCTGATTTCTAGAGGGGTAATGAAGTTCTGGGTAATAGATACTTACAGAGGACCTGCGTTTCCGCCAGGCCGGATAGCCGCCAAGCGTTTTTATCGAAGCCAGTAAATGTTTAGCATGGGAAAGGAGTGAGTTAGAAACATCATTGACTCCATCTTTACGCTTACAGGCAGGGTTATTCTACGTTCAGTGCCGGCTAAGTGCTCTGTATGGAAACAATCATAAGAAACATGCCGAGCATTAGATAGTTAGTATATATGAGATAAAGGATAGGTAGGAGTAGTGACTGCATCAATGATAATAATATGGGCACCCGAATATTTGGTAGAAGATATAAGCTCTAGTTAATGATAAATTTATCCCAATGCATACTAAAATAATCATGCTGTTAGTTTGCGCGGTTAAGTTACTAACAGACCAGTTTAAACTAGGGAACAAAGGCGTGGTCCTAGGGACCATATAACGCCAGTCAACACTTAATATTAAATGAGTTGAAAATATGCAAGTTCTTCAGGGTGGTATATACATCAGTTAATCTAAGAGGATTACTTAGCTTACCCAGGAAGCTAGCCTTCCACTGCTGGCCATGAAGCAGCCATCACAAGCACTAATGTAATCCCTATTGTCACTATCTGGGACCGGCACAAACGGTCTAGCCACGCATCTATACATTATGACTCTAGAGCTAAAGTCCTCCTTCAGTAGGTGGCGCCAGTGAGATATAGCGGCTCTAGTAGGAATTAAGAAGGTGTACTGCTTAAGTATTGGCCACTCCGTAGGATGTCACATAAAAGAAAGGAGGTTGAGGCTTCTTTGTTGGTGCAGAGAGCTGCCGTGGGAGTTGTGTGTAATGTCTTTATAATAAAGAATTCAGTATAGTTTCAGAGAACCTAGAGGATAGGCCGAACGCTTACCTAGGACTAGTAGCAGTCTAGTCGGTGCTTCATCGATAGCGACATGAGAGAAAAAGGGGGTACCTGGGTTGGAGTAGATTAAGCCTTCTCTAGAACCTCAGCGGATCCAGAGCTAATCCCATTTAGAAGCCCGGTGGTTTAAAGTTGGATACGTAGGTGAGATGGAGTGAGTAGATGGAAATGTAGGCGTGAGCTGCAAAATATTGGCATAACAATGGTGGCGTTTAGAATGGAGAATAAATATACCAAGCAAGAACTTTAAGATTTGTTGAAACTCATAAGTGTGTTGCCAACATGCATAGAAGGGTGAACAAAGCAAGATGGCGCTAAAGTAGATTCTAAGCTAAACCAAATTAATCTATACACTTGGCGGGGGTAGAAAATTGGATTCTGCCAACTTTCCTAAGTCCGATCCTGCCAACGCATGACCCAGCCCGCATTGCATCAAAATCCATTGAAAGGATGACCTAAGCATTGAACTTCTCCAGCTAGCATAAGAATTTGTGTTGCTAAAACAAGTCTTGCTGAAGCCTATCATACTACAAACTAAGTCCTAGTACATGTATTCTAGGAGCTATTTGGAAACAAACCTTAACAGATGTTTCTATTAGCTAAATATGGGCTACCTTGAGAAGATTATATACAAGATTAATAAGCTAATAGACATGTGTCACCGCCTTCCTGTCTGAACTTCAAAGTTAAGTTTGAGGCTTTACCAGTACCGCTTCGGTTGTGAAGATATCGTCATTTGAGCGGCGGTGGAGCTGCTGCTGCCTGCAGAGCCCCACTTCCTGGCTTGTGCTCAGCCTTATGATAGAGCCCTGATATCACTGAACTAGCCAGGCTAACAACATTTGGAAGTGAGCAATCAGTTAGGGTCTAAGGACTGAGACTGTGAGCAAGGAGCAGCTAAATGATCATACCGAATCGTGACTGCCTATTTAAGTAAAAAAAGTCTAAGATGTCTCATCCGCCGGATCTATGTTCAGCTACAAGAGGAGGCATTTTTTCGTTCTTCATTTTGTTTTCATAAATTTACGAAGCTCGATTTGCGCCATGGTAAACACCTGCGTCAGGAATGAAAATATTAAGTACAGACCCGTTTAATGAATAACGCGTGCGGTTGTGTTGGACTAATGGATGTACTTCGCACCAAATCCCTCCCCAGGAATAAGCCTGAGACCAAGAACCAACGGTTAAGCGCAATTAACGCACTGTAGGAGGCGTGTGGTACTCAGCCCATCAATAAATTCAATAGCCCGCAGCAAGGAATATTAATTGGGTGGAATTTAGACTTTATGGTTTATAAGACAACATTTGTTACAGATATGGATCTTCCCTTATATAGGTAACTATCATAACTGCAATTATTTCACGCTCCAAGTATTCTAGCCATTTTACCCTGAATTAACTTTGCATCAATCCTTTTGCCAAATTCTGTTCCTATAATGCAATAGAATAGAACCCCACAGGTTAGGACGAAGCAGTGAGATGGAATGCCACAGAGTAGGACAATAAATGCAATTATAGAATAGGATGGTGTAATGGAATAGAATGCCACAGAATAGGACAAAGCAATGGAACACCTGGACAACATAATGGAGTAAGATGATTCAGTGGAATAGAATAATACAACAGAACAGAGGAAAAGTTTTCAAAAATAACCCTTTCCTAATTTAACCACAGATAGAGTTCCTTTTTGCACAATTATCTCAATTATTTCTAAGTTCTAAGTAGCCATTTCACCCTGAATTAATTTTGGATGAACCACTTTTCTAGACTCTGTTCTTGTAATGCACATAGTCTATGCATTTCCGAAATCAGTTTATGTCGGAGAACTCAATCGGTTGTAGTAAGTACTGTGCCACAAAACTAGACTGCGGGGATGTTTCAGCTGCTATTTGCCTCATGGATTCACCTACCAGTGCCACCTTCAGTAGAATTTGTTTGGGTGAAATATCTGCCTTGGTATCATAATTCGTCACCTAGTAGATGAATGCCTAGGCCTTGATAATTGTTGGGATCTAGGTGATGTCATGATTTGATCGCAGACAGCTGGTGGTGATGGCCACATTGAAAGGGGTGATCCAACCATCATTGCGTTTCGGATGCACCACTTGGTCTGGGTCGACGAAGGAGCTGAGCACCAAATCCCGTGGCGTTCGAAAACGACAAACAAGTTTTTTGGTTTTGAAGCAGGTAGCATTGTGGGATTTGGAGTGTCGCTGGCGACACAGCTCACGACCGAACTCCTCATCGGACAATGTGCTGTTATATCCACAGCGGGGGACTTTCCTTCTCTACTTGTTCTCTCTTTTCTTCCTTTCTTATAGCATTCGCTAACTGAGATAAACGATATGATAGGCATTTATATTAATAGTTTGTCAACAAGTCTATAACCGGGCCTATGATAGATCACATAAGCTAATTTGGTCTAAATCAGGTGAGTTGGAAAAAAAAACAGGAAAATCGATATAAGCGAATGAGAAACAAAAGAACCAGTCATACTCTGACAGTGGGGCTTCAAACTTAAATCTACCTTGCCTCTCCACCCTCTTCGCCCCCTTAGCTCGCTTCGTTCTCGAGTATTGGGCTAAGTTTTATCCAGTACTACAACTCCTATAACTATATTATTCGAATAGAGTCTAACACTGTTTATATATTATGTAGACTTTATATATAATATGGTAACCTTTCCGAAGGGAAAGATCACTATGCATGATTAAAAGAGCTAATTTGAAATGTTTCATTTGATGTCGATGTAAAGAATAAAGTGCTAGCTACTATGTAGCCTGGCGCTCGGTCCACGGTTAACTGGTTTGAAAATTCTTAGCCGGGCCATTAGAATTCAACTCCTTCGAAGTAATGTTAAATGATGCATATATTGATCCTATCTACCTACAAAGTACATAGATATGTATGTTAACATAGTTCAAAGGCAGGTTGTATTCACAAGAGAATGCAATAATACTAACTTGCAATGTACCTAAGTCTAAGTTTGTAACACATTCGCTCAGAATCGCAAGACAGAATATACTTCTAGTATATATTTGACGCACCCTTTGAGTTTTATTACATATATTACTACATACATACGTCGTTAGCAGAGAGTTCTCTTGCATCTATCATGAATCTTACGAAGCATACAAGCAGCATTAACCACCACAAGTACAGTAGTACGCAGTGGTTTACAACCGTCGAAATGCCGCAAGAAACCAAAAGGGGAGCTTTAATGGAATAGGAATAGTAATTAAAGCGAGAAAATTTAACGAGGATAAGGAAGGGGGGAATAACTTATGTGGTGCATAATAAATTCGAGTCGATTGAGAGCACTTCACTCTCCTTTCACACACAAGTCACAAAGCGATACAGCATGCGAGTGAATGGTGGAGACAACCACCCAAGTCCTGTGCCTTTTTAAGACGGCAGGATATAAATATTGGCCGCATTCACATCAATAACAAGGCTGTGAATTACTGTAAATTACACTGTCTGCCCCCATAAACGGACCAGGTTCTTTCGTTTATTCCACGGAATCGCTTGTGGGTTTGTATAGAATAGTTGTAACATACTATATACTTAGAGGTTAGTGGAGCCCCAACCCTAGAAAACCCGGCCCTGAATGTTGGCATAGAACTCACCTTGCGCTTGTATCTTGTCGTCACGCTTGTGGCCAATACGCCATTCTTGATGCTACTTGTGGCAAGATGATTCAGAACAGTGTGGTTAGGATAGCTGAGAACGCTATTGTCGTCCTTCAACGGTGTCGTTCCGTTCAAAATGGATTTTCCGAGGAAAAGTGGTAGACTCGGTGGTGAAGGGGCATCCCCGATCACATTTGCGGCACGTTGGTACACCATGGTATCTTCGTCCTTGTCTATGTCTGTGAGAAACTGTGGGATAATGTTGCGGAAGTCTCCAGGAGGAATCTCCTCTTCGGGTTCTTGTTCGGGTTCTTCGTCGCTTTCTCCTGGTGGCTCGGTGGGAAAGTCTTCTGGGAGAACCTGTGGGGGGCGGATGCCCGGTGGAACAGCTATCTTGCCCGCCCGATCACTTCCTCGTCGCGATCGTTGTCTTTGGATCTCATCCGCGCTGACCTCGATGTAATTAACAAGATGATTAGTGAAATCCACGGCCGTGGGAAGATCATCTGAAGCTCGCATATCACCATCGACGATGAATTTAAGATGATGTGTCCCCGGGCGAAGCTGAAGAGTCGTCGACATGACCCCGTCTTCTGTTTCGCTGTCAAAAGCACCTCAGAGGTAAGCATTCCTATACAGGTCTCCTAGTTGGTGGACGATGTTTTGAGAGCGGATCTATAGAGCTGAAATACACCAATGTCCTTCTATCCCCTTAACTCGTATGGGATTCACCGCAGGGGTAATGATGTCGACTAAGTAAAGACATAACATACCTCCTATGTAACCGAAATTTCTTCTCCCAGTTTACAAACGTACCAGTTACATACACTCTCTCTCCAGACCCCTTCCATTCAATAGTTGTTGGCACAGCTCTCCCCACACCAGTCATGGCATATGATTGAAGTTCGTCCTCCACTTCATCATCATCAACAGAGACATTTAGCCCAACCGTATCACGAATCGTCAAGTCATCAAACTTTTCATAGGGAAGGGATCCCACGAGGGAGTCCGCTGGTGCTATGGTCGGAGAGCCCGGCGTTGCCGTTGCATCAACAATTGGGAGAGGAAGTCGGGGCGGACGTTGCAAGTGCGATAATGTGCTATAATAGGAGCTTGCTGGTGGTCCAGAGGGCGGTATGGAAAGATAAGGCGCACGTCTGGTAGGAGACCGGATAGAAGAGGGAACTTGAACCGGGCTGGATACATCCAGGGGTGGGATCTCCCTAGATCGAGCATCTTGTCTTCTTGCATCGCGTCTATCCTGGCTGTCAAGGGGTCGCTGAGCAGGATGGGAGGTAGTACGAGACTGCAGACGCTGTTGGACTGGGGTCTGGCTCTGAGGAACCGATTGCCCTGTTGCGCTCTCCCTCGAGGCAGACGGGTCGGCAGCGGTAGCCTTCACGCCCGACAGGGCATGGACAGACAGCCGCCTATTCACCCTTCTATCATTGCTAGGCGCGGACAGGGGGGTCGCAGTCGGAGCTGGTGAATCTCCAGATGGGCTCTTGGAGGGGTTGTTCCCCATCTGCGGGGAAGGGACGGATTTGGCGGGGAAGGTTATCCGGAGAGAATTAAATGATGCTAGCAGGACAGCACCAGATTACCGACCTCGAGAAGGAGACAGCCCGGAGACAAGAAGACTAATTGAAACCTAAACTTCGCGGTTCAACGATCGAGATATACGACAGCAAAGAGGAGATCTCGATGCGGTCGTTTGCACGTCGTCTCAGTTCTGGTCCAAGAATAGCCTTGGCTTAGGGCTTAGGGCTCCCGCTCTTTATTAACGTAATGATATATTATCTTGTTTATATCGACGTAGGCAGTTATGATGGTAGTTGTATATCTGCGGCTGTATGATTATATAATATGTGATATTTCAACTTTGATTGACTCAAAGAACATGTGGATAAGGATGGGGCATGATACTACACAGGACAATGCATGAATTTTAGAGCTCATTTGAAGTTTCCCGATCTTTTTATTCTTTTATTTTATTAACGTTCGACCTGGGGCTATTTGATGACGGTGAATGAAATGTGAAGTATGTATCAAGTTTGCGATTATGATACTACAGTGATTATTGTATTAGTATTTTAAATGGAGCGGCACCACTTTACCACCTTTCGGCCTTAGTTTAGGGCCGTTTTCTAGCCACAGCTAAACCTAATAAGGTTGAAAGTGAAGGAAGGGGAAGTCTGGTCATTCTAAGGATGCCGGGAATTAAAGAGGGAGAGTTATAGGGGATATTCGATAGAATGAGCTACGAATTATTGAGTATCTTTCGATGAAAACTTATTTACATACTGACTAACATTAAATATGGGAAGACTATCTCATAACGCCTCCTTGACCAAGGGCATCAAGAGCGAACTCAATATCTATAGATTGAATGAAAGTAATACCTAAGGAATGACCGATAGGTAACAAATAGGAAGGCTTAGTGGCTTAGTTGTAAGGCCATATAGTAGTCCACTTGTTTTAACATGAAGAATTCATATTTGATCGAAGTCCCAATCATTTACCGCACTTGAATCGACTGGTGAAGACGGTCGTCCTTATACCAGTATTTCAATACCCCTGATGATATTCTCCTTCTGCAAGGCGGCCATTGAATCCTGAAGGCCAAAGATGTTCTCCATAAGGAGACAGCTAGTCGATATCTCAGAGAGGGTAGTGTTACTAGTAATATCGCAAAAAGGTTGTTTACCTTTATCCATAGAGCCATGAATCTCCTCCTCTTCGGGAAGGACTTCCTCTTCAATGACGTGACATTCGTCTTAATCTTCAAGCTCTCCAAAACGCTGTTAATGTTGGGAACTCGGAGATACGCCTTTTCTCAAGTTCCAGATAAACCTAGGACTTAGAATAGGAGCTGCCAGCTACTATTCTCAATTGTGTCAAATTTCTTCAGATCTGCATACTACTAGTAACAAATCTGGAAGGATCGCTCTCATGAAATCTTCGCTGATTTAACTTGGATCTAGCGCTGCTGATGCCGGAATCTCGGCGGAAAGTATTAAAATAACGTTATTCTTTAAGAAAGCATAAACGGGCTATAACTTGTTGAATGTATGAAGCTTATAGTCGACTAAATGTGCGTGGGCACTGACTAAGCTCGTAGGGATAACCAACCATCCAACATCTTAAAAACGATTAAGAAGCCGATATAAGTATTTATATGAAGAAACGACTACCGAATCATACTGATCTAATCATCGAAGTTTTCTTTCCTTTACTGGTATAATCTCTTATTATTCGTAGTGTTTCGAACCGACCCGAAGCTCAAAAAATCTAATGTACGCGCGGGGTTCGGATCATACTCCGATCCGACCTTTATTCCTGTATTTATTCCCCGATCCATAAGAAGGACCAGCGTTCAATCTATGTCTGTCTGTCGCCTTTGTCTATGAATGCATCACGTATGGCGTGGTGATCCTCCACCTTAGTCACGCTGTCCAGTACCCTGCTCCTTACTAGTCCTTCCTCATAAATCGACGGATCGGAGCATGCAGGAGCAGTAGCAGCAGCTCAGACTGGTTTCTGGTAAGTGGTAGGCGGTCAGGCTACCCGGTACCGACAATAAATGGACCTTACCAGGTAACTTATACTATTATTAGACTAAGTCCCAATTTTAGGGATTGTGTTGACCTTGTTCTATGTTGTTTTTTCTTGGAAAGAGGTGGTGAAAACTCTTCACTACACTAACCTCCCACCTAGTCCTATGTTTAAGCTGCAGAGGACGGTATTACTAGAGTGTATTGTACATGTGGGGCACTATTTGGCGCCGGACCCAGAGATGGGTGCTCTATAGCCTGTGCCCAAGAGAACGAACTCCAAAAGGAAGAGAGAAAAAAAAAAAATTTTTTTTGGATACCGGCCACTGTTATTTTTGCCCCTCGCGCAGGGACTTGGCCAGGTATGCCATGCCTCTATGCGTGGTGAGGAGCTTCATAACAAAGCTCTCGCTCAGTCAGAAACTCTTAGCGCAGGTCCAGCTGTGGCAGGACTTCCTCCTGCCACAATTGCAGGTGAACTCCGCTTCGTCGTGGCCAAACCGTTCATGGTAATCAGCGAAATCACCATGTGCGGATCTGGCAGCAAGGACTCGCCCCACACTTATCCTACTGAGCCCTTTATCAGCGCTGTTCTTCCATGGCTTTGGGGCTTCTATCCGTCCTTTAAGGTGTCGGGGCCTAGCCTGTTGCCTCCACCACGACGCAGCTAAGCCATTCCTTCCTCCACCTTCTTGCCCTAGCCAGAGTCATCCACCACTCCTCGCGCCCTCGTGCTAGACTCGTCCCCTCCTTTGCTAGCAGGTCTACCCTCTCATTTCCTAGCACAGCCGTATGTCCCAGGACCCATATGGCTCGGGCTACGCCATGGCGCCAGCTGCAGAGTAGCTTTCGGATCTTGTCGACTGTGACGAGCCGACCATGCTTTCCTTGGCCCACCTAGTCCTTGCTGTTGTTGCATTGTTTAACGTCTTTATTTTTTTCGTTGTTACATTATTTAACGTCTTTAAGCGGCCTAAAGGCTGCATAGGACGGTATTACTAATATAAAAATACATAAGACACTATCTTGGCGCCGGAGGTAAATACCTCCCAGAGATGTACTCTGTAGCCTGTGCCGCAACGGAAAACCAAAAGGCCGAAAAGTAAACGCCAAAAGAAAAAAAAAAAGAAAGTGGAAGTAACTGGCCCGTCGTTATTTTTGCCCCTTGTGCAGGGACTTGACCAGGTAGTTCATTCCTCTATGCGTGGTGAGGAGCTTCAGGACAAAGCTCTCGCTCAGTCGGAAACCCCTCTTGGTGCATGTCCAGCTGTGGCAGTGGGACTTTCTCCTGCCACAACGCTGTAGTCATCGCAATGTTTGCAGTATATTGATAGCAATAATAAGTATATATGTGATCCTATCAAAAGTATGGCACTTTTGTCTGATTCATCAGGATCCTTGTCAATAAAAATTTATTCTGCTTTGATGTCTCGCTAAAATTGGGACTAGTCTAATAATAGTATATAGTACCCGGCACCAGGTGGCCTGACCGCCTACCAGAATATGATCCGAGCTCCGAGCGTGTGTATGATATACATAACTATTGTTAGCCTAGAGTCGGTAACGTGAAAGCTAAAGGATATTTCAATTGTCAATAAAGGAAAGAACGAGTGGCCCAAGCAAATAGGGAATTGTTGGTTGTTTTCTTCCTCTTTTGTTTTTTTCTGATCTGTGATCACTGATCAGTGTCGGTATCACCACGGTGATACAAGTGCAATTGCAATAGTATCGGTAGGGGTTGTTGGTTGCTTTCTTCTTGCTTGTTCTTTTCATCCTTTGTACTAACAGGGTTTCATTCAAGCTCAAGACTTCTTCCTTTAAACTCAGAACTTTCTGAAGGCTTAATAGAAAGAATCCCGTCATTAGCATTAATAGCTCAAATCAATCGGAAGAAACATACCTGTCAAGCCCTCTTCGATAGCTATATCGATACTCAGACTATTGGGATAGGAAGCGGCTGGAGCAGTGAGGTTTCACTAGAGAAGAAAACGGGTTTTTAGTTTGCCGACTATTCGGGATTTCTTGGAGTTTCAAAGTCCATAACTGGTTTAACGCTAGATCCCTGGTTGGTTAACAGGAGCAGTAATAACTTCAAACGTCTCTAGCGTAACTACAAGAATGGTTGTATCTGTATCGGACTCGGGGAAGTCTTGAATGGTAAGAATACCAATTACTGGCCTCCACCGGACAACCAGGAATTGGCGGCAAACGGACCCTGAGGCGATTTTTTTACCCAGGCATACGTAGCTTTCCACGGCCGCTGGGCCAGGGGCAGCAAAACGAAGATATGGAAATGGTGCACTCCTTTGCCTGGCGGCTTTCCTTCGGTACTATGGTCAAAAACGGAGGAGTGACATTCATTTTTGATTAGTAATCTGTATCATACACAATAATTACATGTAATGGTAATAATACAACTAGGATATTTTACGCTAGCGTGACCACTATACCACCTCTACTTAGAGACTGAGAGTTGTTGTGAGCAAATGTATAACAACAAGGTGGACCCGGTAACGAGTAATTGTA
>JAHQZX020000190.1:0-15114 GCA_019804575.2 Pseudotulostoma volvatum | reverse complement strand
ATTCACCTGTATATTTAGTTCAGTCAGGGGTTCGTTCCTGATCTGTATCATACAATACATATCTATCACCTTCACAACCGTGCACTAGTCACGTGCTCAGACCTCACGTGTAATTTTCCTAAGCCGAATTCGGCAAGGAAATCAAAGTTAGCTATCCACCATACGGTCAAGATATCAAGCTCAACATCTATGGCTTCATTTTTGGTAGTTTATACCCAGCTAACGTCTCAAATAAATATTAAACTTTTTCTAGCTGTGAACTGTTCTGTGTGGTCCGAGTCAATATGTCCGGCGCCCTGAGATTACCACTGCGTTACCGCTGAAGTTTCTCTACCGCCTTATGACCGTCTTTAACACGTATTTCGACGACAACGCTTGGTAATCTCTTGTATTGGGACAAATAAAATAGGTATTTGGTGCCTAGATGCTATCCCTGAATTTAGGAGCCCGTTAGCCCACTGGGTCAACTCCCGATGACACGTCAGGTCGAGTTTTGGGGGCGAAAACAAGATTGACATACCAACTCCAGCCTTGGTTTTTTGTTTAAATTCTTGACTCCGTTAGAACCAGCAACTCAAAATCTATAACCTGTCGAAGCCCAATTTTTAATTTTGATGTTGTGATGCTCGGAGTGACAATCCTTGTGTTATATGGAAAGGTCGCCTATAACCTTTCAAACGCTCTCTCCAATAGCTGAATAATCATCACCCAAAAATGGTATAGGCTCCGTATCACGTGTCATCATTGCAGCTACAAAACGTTGGTATCTCGGTTAGCGGACTAGTGCACCGCCACGGTCATCTATTTGCGCGGCAACCTAACTGGTTATGGTTGTGGCGCAAATTGGCATAAGCCACATTGCCGCCGTAAACCGGAAGGTAATCCTCACCAAGACTGCTTTGTAAGATACTAAACATACTTGTATTTTATAACTTCTAGTATACTAACTATTCGTGTTCAATCAACCCACCCTAGAGAAAGAATTGCTGCTGGCTAATTCTGCGACTCGCAAGAAACAAGTACTACTAGTACCTGCAGACGAGCTGCGATGGCTGTGAGGACCAGCTTAATAATTAGTATGTTAAGTTATACGACCAAGTGCTCTACTATGATACATGTATGTAAACTAAAACATCCCTAGCTGAGATACCTACTTTAAGAGCTCGCTGACGTCTTTTATTACTTGCGACGCTGATCACTAGCATACAGTATCAAGACGTGAACTGGACAATCGAAGTTAGTAGTAGTGGACCATCTTCGTCTAGAAAGAAGAATCACCGGAATGGATTCGTTCCCCAGGGGAGAAACAGACCCCATTCCCCTATGGCTTGACTGTGATCCTGGTCCGTACTGCCGTGATGGCCTTTCTTTGAATCAATTTCCTTTGTAATGCAAGTTGGTTCGATTCTAAGCCCTGTTTCTAGGACATGATGTGAGCTAGGCGGTTTTTCATGCTTTAGTTCTCAAAAAGGCTGTATCAACACTGGTATTGCGAAGCTGACCATTCAATTCGATAAACCGGAATGGGTGAGTTCCAGGACGCATTTGCCATCCTTATCGCCGCACATCATCCTTCTCTGCAGCTCCTCGGCATTAGCACTGTTCATGGCAATGCCTCACTAGAAAACACGACTATCAATGCTGGGCGCGTCCTAGAAGCCATCGGCAGGCCAGGTATTCCCGTGTATCCGGGGTCTAAGAAGCCGTTCTGCAGGGCGCCCATCCATGCAGCGGATATCCATGGTAGGATCTGGGGATCTTACTAGTCATATTCAAGATTATACCCATATGACTGTTATTTAGGGCCATCGGGGCTGGACGGTACCAATCTCCTTCCTAGGCCCACCAAATCGCCGGTTATCGACGAGAACCCCATTCTTGCTATGCGTAATGCACTGCTCTCCCAGCCTCGAGGGACGCCGTGGGTGGTGGCGACCGGCACGCTGACTAACATCGCCCTGCTCTTCGCGACCTTCCCAGAGGTTGCTGAGCATATCCAAGGTCTAAGCATCATGGGCGGTGCCATCGGGGAGGGATTCACAAACGCGCCCATTAGCAGGCTTCCTGGTCATGAATCGCGAATTGGGAACTGTACTCCGTGGGCAGAGTTCAATATTTATGTGAGTTTTTCCTTTCTCTTTCGTTTCTTGGTGCCACGCTCGGATGGATGGAGTATCGACTTTTTCGAAGATGCCGACACCAGCTAATTTTTTTTCCAAGTGTGACCCCGAAGCTGCCCAGTCAATTGTCACGAATCCTATTCTGATTCCCAAGACAACCCTCATCAGTCTTGATCTAACTCACCAAGTGCTCGCCACCCCAATTGTGCAGACACGTATACTAACCGCAGCAGCAGCAGCGGCCACAGCTACGGCCATCAGTTCTATTACCCCTGCACCATCTGTCCTCCGCCAAATTCTTCACTCTCTGCTCAATTACTTTGCGGGAGCCTATCAGACAATTTTCGGACTCGATCATGGGCCTCCCTTGCATGATCCGCTTGCAGTGGCTGTCATTCTATCGAACCTAAACCCTGTCTTCGCTTCAACTGCGACCGGGAATGCAATGATTTCGTCGCCTTCACAAGGAGTCCTTCAGTTCGACGACAATAACGGTGAACGCTTCGCCGTTACTGTTGTCACCGATGGTCAGCAAGGTGGAGATGTTTCTATCACCGGGCAGCTCGGGCGTACAATTGCCCGCTGTATTAGAGGGAAAGAAACTCACCAACCCGGGATTGCCATTCCCAGGAGTGTCAACGTCAACGGCTTTTGGGATCTTGTCATTTATTGTATCGAGCTTGCAGAGGCGCGAAAAGCACTTTCTGCTGTTTCAGCTTGAGTTATGGAAACAGGTGCAACGTTTTTTTTTGTCATGCTCTTCTCTCTTTTGGTTTTATTACATTTCTACATAGAAGAGAAGTTCAATAATCAAACTCTATAAGTATTCTCAATATTCTCAATATTCTCATTTTCTCATTTTCTCATTCGTCCAGCCCCCGGGACGCCGTCTCTGCGCCGTCTCGTAGACCTGCACCCTTTCATTCGTTCTAATGACTAAAGCCCCGCTTTTATCACTGATTCCCGCCCATTCGTCCAAAGTCCGTAGATTCCACTTCGCTCATCGCCATAATCCGTTGGCCTTTGGGTTCACATTATGACTATGGTGTCATATGTATGTACCTAATCGTCTCGTTCATTGAATCTATACCTAATACAGCTACTATCTCTACTAGGACTGTGCGTATCGCTCTACATCCAACAGTTTTCATCGCTATTGCTTCTAAGAAAGTTGATCGATGCCTGCATGGTCAGAGGGAATATGATACCTGAAGACGCTCAAACAGCCGATGACTCCGGAATTCAAGCTTCGTCTCAGTTGGCTGTAGTCGCCCAAGAAAGCAGCTGCCTTCTGATCTTTGCCCATTCTCTGGCTATCTATAATTCTACATTCGTACAGTATGGCTCTCCAATTTCAAGTACCCGTTGCAATAATAACCCCAACATTCGAAAGTTCTTATTAACCTATCTATTTTGTTGGGCTTTACCTCCTACTCCATTTACCCCACTCATCCACTGAGCTATTAATTGCTGGCCGTCCGGTTTCGGGCTGAGATGCCTTGGCCCCCTGTGCCACTAATTTATGCTAGATCGCTCGATGAACTAGAGATTATTCCGTCTAAGAAAGGCACATGAGTATACTTTTTGCGGACTACGAAAAGTTTTAACAAAAGAATCCCAAACGCTATCAAAGACCGGATTGAGGACCAGTTGTTGGGGCACGAATCAGTCTGTTTAATCTCTATAACTTAAAGCCAATATCAGTCGCTAAATGGGGGTTGGCAACCCAGTATGGTATCGATACAATCCCCCAAAGGACTTGACGTCCGAATCGACACCTGCTATAAGAGTCAAGACACCAACACTCTCGAGCTAGTTAAAGCAGCTTATGGTATATGGGCTATATAATACCGAGGTAGACCTTGAGAATCTAACCTCACTCGAAAGAGCCTTGCTTGATGTTAGGACCCTGTCCATTGTCAAGGCCATCATGAATGGAAGGAAGTAATCGGTCCATTTTGCGACTAATTTCGTCCTTCTCAAGCGTATAAAAGGGCTCCACCATAACCACCACAGTACAAAGCCCTTTCCCTTTCCCTTCTTTCCCTCTACTTAGTATCCTCTATATGGCACCCTGCATGGTAATTCTCCCCTTCTATTACTCTTTGTGTCCATCTCGTCACGTAATACTAAGTATCATTATTGATTTTCTTTCTACGATATCCTGTTTTCTCGGAGCTTGGCTGCATACATAGCGCCTCTGCAGCACCCTGCATTGTGATAATAATGCGCCAGAAAGCAACTATCGAATAGGAAATGGTTGCGAGCAGGCTGCGACAAAGCTGCAGGACTGCAGGATATCGGATCGTCGAACATCTAAAGTTCTAACAAGGCACTCGATTTGAATTGACTTAGATAGATCGTTAGGAGAACGGCAAGAGGACACTTAGCTCTATTTGGTTGGACTGCACTGCACTGCCGGCCGGCTGAGACAACAGCTCTGCACACGGTTTGTGGAAACTCGCGAGAACCTGTGGCAAAGGAAGGATCGTCCACGATCGGCCTTCACACTGCTGGACGCCATGACGGCTTTAATCTGTCCAACGGAAAACTACTATGCGAAGATCGCCCATGGCGCGGCTGCGGAAGCTAGGGTCTTGATCTCCTAGGCATAGCACGACTAGGGGTACCGATTTTTGATATAGCCGTGGACGGAAGATGACAAGAAAGTCTTCATCCGGTGAACGCCTATTTAGCCCATCATGTCACATTCTTCTGCAATTAAACGGAAATGGCTTAAAAAGTTCCGCGCACGGCAGAGAACGGGAGGCTTATTTGGCTTGACGATGAAAATGGAGAAGATGGCCCGACGGCGGCAACATCCTAGTCTGGACAGCCGAAAGAATTCAACAGCTTTTACGCCACTCGGAAGGCCCTGTCCAGGAGATCAACGAAGGCTAGCTTAATAGAGCTGACAATCGGTGAGCTGCGGCAGCTGAATGAATTGGAGACTTCCTAGTTCAGTTAGAGATTCGTGGTGACGAGACCCAGATGTGGGTCCAATGATCGATGGCATGATCTAGCAATTACGTGGATCGCGCGAATGACTGTCGAGGTTCTCTATCAGGGATCTGACTTCCGGAAGGGCTCCTAATCTTTGATGCCAAACAAACGCTCCTTTGAGTTTGTGGCCAGCTGATGGTTGCCCGCAACACGGATTCAACGACCGCCAACAAAGATGTGAATATCGATCGACCGCGGAAAATCTACTACGATTTACTACTAGGACCTATAGAAGGCGTCCATAGGCAACAGTTCTATGATCTTGTTCTCGACTCCAGTGCGGGAGGATATTGTCGATTAATTCATGTCCAGTTATCCGACTTCAGCTCTTCCATAATGCCTAACTCTCCGTCTGTTATGAGACAAGATGACCGGCTAATCTCAAATGAAGACATAATAACTGGTGAGATATCAGTCCGATTCCCAGCTGGGTACTTAGTACCGACGGGCACGACAAAAAAAAGAAATCATGTAGGGAGAATACTCTTTGATTTAACATCAAATCAATTAAATTACTACGAGATGTTCGCTGATTCTCGCTCGATCTGAGCACCGATACTGGACTCCCTATACCCGGAAATGCAAACACTAGGTACGACTATGTGATTTTACACACTAAGGCGCTGGGGGGATTGAGATGGCTCCACAACGGAGGTTAATCCACGAGGAGACCCTAGGATGTCGCTGATGACGAAGGACCAAAAGATGTAGAAAAGCCATAATAACTTATTACTATGTATACGATACACATTATAATGGGTTCCATATTTGGCAGAGCCCTAATTACTAAATACTATTAATAGGTGGCCGATCATTGAAGCCCTGAAATATATTTAAATATATAGCTTGTTTCAATTACGATCTTACATTCTTCTAGAGTTCTAGAGCCATTCCGCAAGGTCTAATCTCTCTACAGCCCGATCTAACGACTTCGGTCGGTTATCATTGGTGTGTGTGTATATATATAATGAGGCCCACCACGATTGCCATATGGTGGTGAATTCGGCTTTCTACCCTTCTTCCTCCATGAGTTCCTCTTGCGTCTAAGCCGGTTTCGTTTTCCAGACGAAGTGGGGAAAAGAGCTGGTTCTGCCTTAGATTCATCCTTAATTGCGGAGGAGCTGACCCCTTTTGTTTGACCAGCCACCTGCAGACGGCTTACTAGGACTCTCTGATCCCACGCGTGTTTGAGTTCCGAAGACGCTCTGTATATATTCCAGCCCTCCAGCTTATCATGAGCAATGGCTTCATGGAGTTGGTCGCAAAGCCGCTGTGCTCCGGGAACTTCTCCCCATACGAGATTGAAATCACTCGCCCACGACTTGGAGAGTTGTGGACGCCATTTCTCGCAATCGTTCATGAGGTATCGCCATTGCTCTAGCCATTTTTCTGGTCCACCAGTCGGCCAATCGGTATACTTCACGCTCATAATCTCCCTGTGCTTCGATCTCACTAGATCTTGCATGTGACCATTGGTTGGCTTTGTTGAGACCTCGAGGTTTTTCAGCCACTCCCTGGTTGGTTTGTCCGGTTGAAGGTGCGACCGCTTAGCTGCCGGGATGGTGCTCAAGATCAATTTCCGAAGCTTAGTCCGCTCATTAAGATATCGTTGGTATTGAGCGAGGTCGGTATGGTATAACGTGCGAAGCTGGATATACAAAGTCCTTTCTGCCGCACCGAGCTGCTGTAATGATTGCGATCCCTCCTTTACTGTCGAGAACGTAATAGGCTCAGGGACGGGGAATTCAGAGGGATCCTCGGCTGGGTCAAAAAACATCCAAAGGTCAACTGGCACCGATTCTTTTATATTTGAGAACCACGAATGATAAACTTCCGACCCTTCAAGGATAATTTCGGTTTGTGGTTCCATATTGTACTATAGAAAGTATTGAGATGAATCTGGTTCGCGAATTCGAAGGCTGATAGAGGCACTCAACAATAAATAACCAATGGTAATTGCGACTGTACTGTTGATGTGTTGTCTACATAATTTACGACTCGGAAAGGAAGGGTTATTTATACTTGGTCTCTGGCACCACACAGGTTTGGCATATTCCACCCCCAAGTCCCGTTTTTCGGGTGTTTTCTTAATAATATCACTCTTTTCATCTTTGTTCCGTTGTGGATATTATCATACAAGAAAAATGTAATGGCTCTAGCTTTCAGGAGTACTGTCAGCCTTTTGGTAATACCCTCTTTAGCCCAACGTGGCCAGGTATCCGGACCTGCCTACGCAGCGATTTGGGTAGTATAACCATACAGCGAATTGAACCCGCCTATTGAGCAGACGTGATGGCGAGGTGACAAGCTGCGAACCGATCGAGCAGCGCCGAACAGCGACCAGCACAACGTCGAGAACTGGAAATGGTTTGTTTTCAATGAAGATTGTGATGGCGCACTCGAAGAATTAAGTGGAACGAATATACATGTATTGGACTGTCGAATTCTTTTGCGCTGTCAGGGCGAGCACCGAAATCAACTTTAAGGAAGTTGCCGGGTTGACGTTCAACACTTGCGAATCATTCGTCAGGAATCTGTCACATATATATGGCAACAAAGGGGTTACAAAGTTCCTTACTTCAAAAGGTTTCCGATAGAGTACTGCAGATCCCGGCGCCTTTGTCACAGATCGAGGAATTATTATCGCAAAAAAATTTTTTCGTTTCGGTTGAGGCCAGAGCTTATAGTCGGTAGCTGCTGAGATTTGCAGTCTCGATCATTTAAGCTCGACTGAGTGTATGCCTCTTAATTCTAGTTGGATTGAACCTTCCGGTCGCTAGGTAACGCGAATATCTACTCAGTACCCAAGAATTTTATTGACTTGCCCGCCCGTAATCCTTTTATCTCATGGCGGAAGCTCTGGGTAAGACCCTTGGTACTGTCAATATCCTTGGGGGCTTTCACCAAAAATCACTATATCATTAACGTATGATGATTCTTTGATCATTGATAAAGAATAAAGACGCCAGAATCGAATTGGTGGGAGTCTGCCGAAACCCAAACCTTTTAGGGCAAGGAACTTGGCAACCCTTTGTTGCCATAAAGATGTGCAGAACAAAACCCGCGGATCCAATCTTGAGGAACTCACAAACTTGGTCTGGCTTGTTAGGTTCAGTGCCATCTCCGCTTACTGTATCAAGTATTGAGCCAATAGACGAGCTGGCTGAATAGTAAAGGAGAGATGAAGCTGAGGGTTCTTCGCTATCTACCTAATCTAATGAATAATGACTTCGTTGCCTTTATTACATCGAGATAAAGAATGTAAGAACTCTGCTGGCAGTTCCTAATCTATGCGTATTTCGTAGAGCTTGGGCATCCTGGTCAGGGAGCTTTCAACAGAAGATGCCGAGGAGGAGTGGTCAATCTTTGTCAAACCCGCACAAGAAAAGCTATTCCCCCCCAAGCGACCTAGGATAACGCGCCTGGCCCTGGTGGCTGTCGCAACGAGGGTTTAGAGTCTGACACTCCTATCGAAGGATTTAAAATACCCAGCGGAAGCTTGGAAGATCGGATTAGTTATTGCTTTCATTACAAGATTGTCATTGAATACTCATGAGGATATCCCGGCTTATGGGGAAGGTTTCTGCCCTTCTTATGTGGGAGTATTTCCGTTGAGTTGTCGATTGGTCTTGTGGATTTCTTGTATTGAATGTCTGCTTCATGCATGAGTCAATTGACATGTAGATAAATCTCGGAAGATTGCTTCATCCCTATCATATCAAAGTTACATGGATTCTACATAGACCGCCTGGACAGATGTTTCCCCCGCCGGTATTATTTATTAGTTACCATTCCCGGATACCACCGTCCTCTCCGTAGAATTCCTTTGGTTGCCACGGCTCCGTGTCCTTCGCAATAAGGCGTACTTTCTCCTCATCAACCTCAATGCCTAATCCGGGACCAGTCGGGGCATCAACATAGCCGTTTCGGATGACAAAGACACTCGCGTCCTTGACATATGTCGTGATATCGTGGTCGCCAGCTTCAGTGTTATAATGAATCCCAAGGCTCATCTCCTGAATGGCAAAATTGAGCGTCACAAGATCGACCTGCATGCAAGCTGCAAGCGCAATGGGGCCGAGAGGGCAGTGCGGTGCGAGCGCAACATCATACGTCTCGGCCATCGAGGCAATTCGACGGAGTTCGGAGATGCCCCCACAGTGGCTGACATCGGGCTGCAGGATGTCCACGCTGCCATCCTCTAGAAACCTCTTCACGTCCCATCGACTGTAGAGACGTTCTCCCAATGCAAGGGGACAGGAAACGAGTTGGCGGAGATGTTTGATCCCTTCCGGGTGCTCAGAGAGCAGAGGTTCTTCGATGAACAGCGGGCCATGCGGCTCAAGAGCCTTTGCTAGTTGTTTGGCCATGGGCTTGTGCAGTCGGCCGTGGAAGTCTATCGCGACATCTAAACCGAGCGCTTTAACAGCCCGTAGGCGCTGGACACTTGATTCTAGAACTTGTGGCGAGTCCAACCAGCCGACATCTTCGGTCGCATTCATTTTGACGGCCTTAAAGCCCTGGGCTCGCCTGGCTTCACCGGCACCCTCGACATCTGAGGGACGGTCACCGCCAATCCAGGCGTAGACAGATATCTTGTTACGCACTTTGCCACCAAGCAGTTGATGGACAGGGACACCAAGACGACGTGCCTTCAGGTCCCACAGTGCGATGTCAATGCCCGAAATGGCGGACATAAAGACCGGCCCTCCGCGGTAGAAACCAAGGCGCCAGGCGGTTTGCCAAATTTGTTCGATGTCACTGAAATGCTTATATCAGCTTCTCCTAATGCATGTGCTTCCAGAGCAGCGCGGCTGGTAACCGTACTCAGCTTCATAATGCAAGAATCTCTTAATTAGGGCGCTGAGGGCGCCCTCGACAGCCTCTGAATGGCCCTCTAGAGTGCTTTCGCCCCAACCGTACTGATCCTCTTCGTCGGTCACTTTCACAAATAGCCAGCGGGGACGCACCCTAAAATACTCTATGTTTTTGATTCTTGCCATACCGGATGAATACGCGAGGGGGTCTGCTCGCAAGTAACCGAACTTGATGAACAAGAGAGCTATAGAAAGCCTTCAAACGCCAAATGGTGTGAACAGTGGTTGGCAAAGTACACGACTGACAGACAGTAGCTTGTCAATGCGCTCCGCGTCCCATCAGCCGTTCTCCAGCAATAGCTCTGTCTCGAGTTAGCGGCCGAACCATCAGATGACAGTCGACAGTCGACAAAATAGCTCAATTGGTACCTGCACAAGGGTTTGCAATCTAGCGCCTGCCTAAACATTTCCTCAAATTTGCTAGAGAAGTGAAATAATACACCGGTCCGAGAAATCGAATGACCCGGGAGTACACATTTCACTCGAAAGGGGTTGACAACGAGAGAGAGCGGTTAACCTTGGTGGACTCGGTACATGGGGACAGCTATCGGAGTCTCTAATAATATAATAGAGATTGAGTCACGACATGGATTCAATGAGAGAGAGAGGCTTTTAGGCCGCCGCTCAGCTATATCTAGCCTTTTTCGCCCTAGCCTGTTCGGGAGAGAATCACTCTCTCTCTAACCTCATCTCAATGTTACTATAATCACAGCTCGCGGGGATTTTAAACATCACGGCCATTCATCAAGAAGCTCATTCTCTCTAACCTTGTCTCTCACTCAGTGTTCGTGCAACTGGTGCATTTATTTTATTCACCTCATCTCATTAACGTATGTTGGAGATAGTTTAGGGCCTTCATCCACTTCATCGGGTGCCATAATACCTTTTGTAGTCGAGAGCGTACACCTTTCAGTGTTTCGCATCAAGCTTTCGCTTCCAATCATCTCCCACCTCCTATTAAATCTATTACCGCTACATGTCTACCGTAATAGACAGCGTACATGCCGGATCCGCTATGACCTCCCAGTCTTCCTCGCAGTCCCGATTAAGGAATCGGGAGCTGGAGCCGGAAAGTCCACCCGGCCAGAGCGATCTTCGAAGAGACCGTATCGTTGATACCTCCGATGAATATCTACTCCTTTACTACCTCGAATGTGTTTAGGAAGACTGTAACGAATGTGGTACAGGAATACAAAAAGTCGGATACAACAGTGCGACTAATTTTTCGGTTGCTTAGTTGAGACTGTGGACGAGGAGCGGGAGAAAATAAAAATAGGGCGACATTGCCGAGTCTGGTACGACACTGACTCAATTATTCTTAAGTTGATGCCCTCTGGTACCCACGATATTGCGTCTGAGCAATTCGCCAGCTGCACTCTGAATTGGATTTTCTTGTTGCCCGGACACAATCTTAATTCAGTGAAATCTCTGCAAAGTACCAGATTCGTCTACAGGGGTGAGGAAAAGAAGCGGACGCCGCGTTACGGTTTCCTCGCTGACCATCAGGAGAGAGGCCTAATATTGTATTTGAAGTCGGCTACTCAGAGATACTTCCCTATCATCAAACCAAACCACTCGACTACAGAAGACAGACGTAGACCCCTCAGTGTAGAACTGAGCGGTCTATATGACAGCATGATGCGCACAGGCTGCCACCTATTTACGGGTTGACGCAACATGGTGGCTTATAGCCGGCGGTGGAAAGATTAAGATGGTAGCGCTGGTAAAGGCGGATAACACGCCACAGTCTATGCATATTGAGATATGGCAGACGATTCCTAATCCAGCCTCTGAACCAGTGATGAGATCTCGGTCCACAAATATTCCTAGATGCGGTACAACTATCGATATTGATGCCAGCCTTACAGCTACTCCAGCGAATACGGACATTGTAATTCGTTACAGTGTCTTATTCGATGTCCTGAGCCCGAGTGAGGCGGATATCACATTGACAGCGCAGGACCTCTCCAATATTCCACAGGGTATGTTCCCCGAGGGGCCTCTAATTATAGTGCTACAGTACTGGCCGAAGGGGCAGAACACATGGCGGTAATTCCAGTCCGTAACAAGGTGTTTGGTTGGTATAACATAGTGAGTCTTGGTAGATTTTCCGGTGTCATTGTTTCTGCTTCACTTCAATACCGATGCAACACGAAATCCGTACCCATATCATAGAATTATCACCCTATCGAACTACCTTTTTTACACTTCTACAATAAGAACCCAGCCTTAATACCATTATGTGACATAACGGTGCAAACATAGTGCTTCAGTGAGGAAGTAGTTTCAGACATTATTTGTCTTCTAAGACCAAGCCATTAGGTCTCTGTTTTCTTGCAAAGTAGCTACTTTAACACTGTTCCATATATCTATCTCCCTCGTGTCTGTATTGAAATTAAAGGGCCGTCCTTGCTAGAGAATTTCTCAACCACAGCTATACTGTCTTATTGATAAGTCCAAGTAGTTCTTATGTAAAAGGAATGTCACTGCCTACAAAGAAACGTTCCCGAAGGATTATTAACTATACGATTCTAACAGTTTGAGAATAGTGTCGTCTTTGAGCTCCTCTACCAATTGTAGCGCCGATAAGCCCTTGTCAATCTCAAATTTCGGCTCGGCATCATGGTTAAGCAGCAGCTTGATAATATTTTCATATCCTAGAAGTACAGCCAAGCATAATGGTGTCTGGCTATCAATTTAACAGAAAATCTTGCCTAGGTTGGGTTCAGACTCACTTACAAGCTACGGCCAGCAAGGGAAATAGCGTCAGCCATCACTCTAAATAAGAGATTAGATCAAATTTGGTCGGGTCCGCGTACTTGCTACAACCAGCGGAGAAGATAGCGTCAGTTATCACCGTAAATAAGAGATCGGATCGAATTAGGTCGGATTCGCGTACGAGCTACAACCATCAAGGAAGATAGCGTTAGTCGTCGCTCTAAATGAGAGATTGGATCGAATAAGATCGGATTCACCTACTCGCTATAACCAGCAAAGGTAGCGTCAGCCATTACTCTGAATAAATGATCGGATCAAATCAGGTCGGGTTCACATACATCCTATAACCAGTAAAGGAGGTAGTGTTACGCTTCATCAGGTTCGCCATCGTCATCAAGGGTACACTCTTGAGGTGTAGCCGACCTGGCGGGAGGGTGAGCGTCGGTAGGGTTCTCGACTTCATCATCAGTATTTTCGCTCAAGCCGCAATTTTGAATGATTTCATCGCGACACTGTTTTGCCTTCTGGAAAGCTGGTATGTCCGTAACCTGCTGAGTTCATAGATAATATCGAATCTGGCGGTCAGTATATCGAACCATTCGGGAAACTTCGTATGGTGGATAACCTGAAGGGTTGCCAGGTGTAGGAAGGATGCGGCCTCGTGATGCTAAATGTGGATCGGGATGAGGAGCAGATCCATCCTGGCTCCTGAGTAGATGTCAAGTTTTGAGACATGATTAGGCGTAAGAGGTGATAAACGGTTGTATAGAGCAGAGTGAAACCGCTAAAAGAGACTTCAGAGTTGTTACGCTTCAGCCTCCGGCCTGTTGGTGTGCCACTCCGTAAGTAGCGAATGATGTATATTGGGAGCGGAATGGCTATGCTACTATACATGCAATGGGGTACATTGGTACAAGGTGTGTACAAGGTGTGGTACAAGACTGAAGTCTGACTTCAGAAAGAAGGGAAATCTGAGATTCCAGGTGGGAGACGTCAAGCTATACCCTTCCATCCCAAAGACATAGAAACAGCACACAAATGGTGTGACGTGGATAAAGTACATGAATGATGACTCTACATGACGCATATGCAGGCTGCGCATAATATAGTGTAGCATGCGATGAGATGACGTATATGCAGGCCACGTATAACAACTATCCTCTTTCTAAAACTGACTGTCCGCAGTCAGTACAATATTTCAAATCAAAATGTAACCCCGCCCTCGTTAAAAAAACCTAGAGCCCCTTTTGACTACCCTAGGAAAAAAGAGTGATTGGTAGTATCACAATGCTTTGTGAGTGAAAAGACTTAATTAAGAATCAAGTCAATGCTGGATCATCCATCAGCATGTCCGGCGTTCCATGTGTTCCATCACTATCGTTATCACTGTCCTCTTGGTTTTTTCCTTTTCTCTTGCGCTTCCTCGCTTGAGTTTTTTCAAACTCTTTCACTTTTCGCTGAGCATTTGTGAGATGCTCTGCTGGTTCCCATGAATCGTATTCTGAAGGCCAGCCTACCCATTTGACTAGGTAGTGCAGAGTGCCGTTGAGTCGTTTCGCATCTCGAATCTCTTGTACTTCCCATTCATCATCGGTATCTTCGAGGTCAGGCATAGGGAGGAAGGTGCTGTCATCGCCTTTACGGGGGTGATAGTCCTCAAGTAGCTGAACAAGAAAAACGTCGTGTACACGCGAGTATTTTTCGGGCAGAGCCAGTCTACAGGCCTGTCCACTAATTCGCTCAGTGATCCGAAATGGTCCAATCCATCGTGGGGCTAGCTTAGGGTGTTTGAACCTAAAGTTCCGTGTCGATAGCTTAACTAGCTGTCCTTTTTTGAATTGTTTGGGAACATGGTTTCGATTGTAATGCTTAGCCATTCGCTCGTTTGCTTCAGCTAGACGGTAACGAAGGTTTTGACGTAGCTCATGCAGTTTTTCAACGCGCGTTCTTGCTTCGGGTGCTCTCTCCCTAGAGACGTTGTCTGCAATGTGGAAACGAATCGTGCAATCCATGCCGAACAGCAAATTATTCGGTGTTGTTTTGGTCGCGGCATTCATGGAATTATTATATGCATAATGAGCAACGGGGAGTAAATTAGCCCAGGTTGTCGGTTCTTCTGCGCAGTAGGTGCGTAGATAATCCTCGACAATTCTGTTCAACGCTTCGCTTTGACCGTCAGTTTGCGGGTGGTAAGCGGTGGATAAGCGACGTTTGATGATTGCGTAGGTGCACACTTCTGTCTAGAATTCGCTTGTTATCCGTGAGTCACGGTCCGAAACAATTGATGTAGGCGTTCCATATTCGCATTCGATATTCTCGAAGAAAAGTCTTGCGAAATCGCCTGCAGTCGTATCTGATCGCGTGGGAATAAATCTTGCGATTTTCGTGGATCTGCA
>JAHQZX020000189.1:0-15160 GCA_019804575.2 Pseudotulostoma volvatum | reverse complement strand
GGTACGTATGGAATGGCCCGCTCAATCCCCCGACCTTAATCCTATCGAGAACATATGGCATCTTATCAAGATCGCCAGATGCAAAAGATGACACAGAATTCATTCGGCGGCTGAACTGGGGGAGATTATCCAGGAACAGTGGGATGCAATCGACCTTAAGGTGACCCAGAGAATTATCCGCACGATGAGAAATAGATGTTGGGCTGTCATCGCTGCAAAGGGGGGACATACCAAATACTAGTGACTATGTAATTTAGTCGATTATCATGACTTCCGCTAACCGATTGTAAATTACATGTACCAAAGTACCTAGGTACCCATGTACAGTACAGTACATGTGTACCTGTACCTACCTAACTTAGCTAATCCGTACCGGGATTACTATCTTCCACGAAGGCAAATTGCTTTGGATGGCCAGGTAAGTACTCAGGAGGGTGGTTGGCTCCTAATAATAAGCAGATCGCCTGAAGATCATCTCTAGAGGTATATCCTAGGTGATTGGTCAACGGGAACATGTACAGCATGGGCTCTTGTTAAAACCGCCCGTGGGAGAGCTTCGAACTCTTGCAAGGCAGCAGCTGTGCCAGCTTTTCAAAGGGTCAGATATATGATACATACCTGTAACTACCTCCTACGTGACCACTGGGGAGGAACGGGTTGAGGGCCTCATCAGGCCAAATCTGAGTACCATATCTATATGTGCTATATATCACTGTTGCCAGAATCCGAAGATATAGAACTGGTCCCGCTGTTCATCCCAAGGAGCCTAGAAATATTCGGGTAGAACAAAATGAGGTTCATAACCCCCGAAACACAATTCTCTTTTGCTGTAGTTTCGATGGGCTTAGGCCTATTGAGGGCCGAAAAGCATGAATGAAATGTTGAATGCAGACCCTAGACCATGATGTTGTTGGAAAAATAGCGATGGTCGTAAGGCCTATGACACAACACCGCTATTTCTTAGGAGAGCAACCTGGCCGTCGTCATAGCCTAGGAGATCACGGAGTATGTCATTGGTATGCTGGCCAAGGGTGGGTGGCGGTCTCCTGATACCTGGCTTCGCATGCGAATACTTGACGGGCGTGTTTACTAGGTTGATTGGACCGCATGCTGGATGATCTACCTTAGTGACCATTCCTCGGGCTCGAACTATTTGCAATTAGCGAAATTGGTTCATCGGCGGTGTTTGAAAGACCAACACACCGTGCGTGTGATTTAACGTCTCTTGAATGTCATTGACGGCAGAGTACGGGATGCCGCTACCATCGAATATCTCAAGCCACTCCTGTGTCGTCTTCTGCCTGGTCTTTTCCTGAATCAGAGAGTCAATCTCTTTCCGATGCTTCACGCGCGTGTTATTGGTGACAAAGCGAGCGTCCATCTTCCACTCAGGGTGTCCAAGCACATCACATAACGCTCCGAAGAGTTTGTCATTTCCACCTCCGAAGAGAATATCACCGTCTAATGTCTTGTAGCTTCTGTAAGGCACGATGGATGCTAGGAGTGTTTAACAATGATTGATATATAATATAGAGTCGATCACATACGGTGTGCGGTGCCCCATCGTCCCGAATCTTTCTCTCCGCTGATCAACGCTGAACTTGCCAGGTTGGCCAAAGTGGCAACCTGGCAATCGCTTAGGCAAGCGTCGATATGCTGGCCTTTACCTGTTTTTGCCCTAGCGAGCAACGCAGCCATGATAGCATTAGACGTATATAGTCCTGTTGTCAAATCCGTGACCGCGACACCCACTTTCACGGGCGGGCCGTCCCTAGAGCCTGTGACGTGCATCAAGCCCATCTCAGCCTCCACCATAACATCGTACCCGGCACGGTTGCTGTATGGCCCTGTCTGCCCATATCCGGTGACGCTCGCATAGATCAATTTCGGGTTAATAGCACTTAAGGTCGCGTAATCCATGTGGTACTTCTTCAGGCTTCCAGGAAGGTAATTCTCAACCAGCACATCACATTTTTCCGCAAGCTTGTGGAGAATTCCGACACCGGAAGAGTGCGCGAATGAAAGGCCTATTGATCGCTTATTACGATTCACCTTTTTCACTACGTTAACATGTGCGTTTCAAAGGCCTGCGGAAATTCTCCGCACCGCTAAGTAGTAAGCACTCTCGCCGGGGCCTTCTCTACCATCTTTGTACTCCGCATATGGTCCCCAGGCTCGAGTGTCGTCACCTCGGACAGGATGCTCAACCTTAATCACATCCGCCCTACATAAGTAGCAAGCGCTCAGCTCATCAAAATCGAAGGATCAAGCGAAAATCTTCCTCAGCGACTGGTGAGAGGCATACCCTAAATCTCCCAGAATTTGTGTGCAGTAAGGCTTCCATGCATATTTAGCAAAAGCCACCGGCACCGTTCACCAGACAAGAGGAAACATCAAAGAGCATTGATACACTCACACCTGCGAGAACTCTAGTCATGTCCAGAACCCGGACACCTTCGAGCGGCAGAGTTCCAGGCGGAGAAACCACGGTCGAATATCGCCCTTGTGAGAGATGTGCTATGTTGGTTCCGATATAAGAACATAGAACTGGTCGCCGCGTCAAGCCTTTAAATACAAACGGGTACATTGTTCATTAAGGCTGGGTTACGCATAAACTAAATAATCACGAACGTAGCGAAGTTATTTTATATTCCGATGTCCAATGCAATGCCAAGAAAGATTCTAAGCTTCTGAGCTTCTGAGCTTCCGGTTGGCGCATTCCGGTTATTCAGCAGGCCGACCCATCCCATTGGGAACACTATTATTAGTCAGGACAATTCAGGGAATTTAAGCGGCACAATAGCAGGCGGTCAGAGCCTTTAGAGGAAAGATTATATGTCTCAGCCATCAGTATTAGTGTACCACTACAAGCCACAGGTGGCGGTGTAGTTACGAACTAGGCCTATATGAGCGCTTGTTTTTTCATTTGCTTTGGCTAGAATCCGGGGCAAATCCGCGGCTTCTATCATCTCCGCTATAGTATTTGAATCTCTCCTGGAAGAACCTGCTTGCATGCTACTGGGCTTCTGGGGCTCTGGTCGAGTGGACAAAATATCGTGAGTCACGCTATCCGTACGTACATGCCTGCCTTTTAGTGCTCTTGGACAGCACCGACCTTGAGAGAAAGCTAAGGTATTTTCCTTCCCGCCCACGCCAACTTCCGACCTTCCATCACATAAGGCAGAATGAATGACCGTTCGAGCCAGGCCAAACACAGCCCTGGGGTTGTCACGCCGCCGCCCGATCAGAGCCCTACAGCCGAGCCAGGAGCTTCCGGTGAATGTCTTCGTTCGGGAGCCCCGCACAATCGCCTTGCAGAATCGCCTTGTGCAAGCGTAGAAAAGATGGCTACGATCGTCGATACGTGTATGCTAGGGGCCTATCGGCTGACCGACTGCCTTGCCCAACACAGCTAAGAAGATGTGGGGGTAGTCGCCACGACCTCAGACCTACCAGCTCCCTACCAGCTCCCTACAACCATTTTGGTGGTCGAAGGGACACAAACATAGACGTGCACGTGTTTGGGTATCCTACATGTCGACGTCATCTTGAATCCTGGCATACCTCTCAATAATAATAGAAGCGAAGCGTATATTCATTAACTGAGACAAGCAGCACGTGCGGGGAAAAGTGGAACATGTGATTAGTTTCGTAACGGAGTAGGAAAGAAGTTGATTAATATAAATAGAAAAGGACAAGTTTATGATTTTAGCTGGCTGTCTGGGGGAGGCCCAACGCCAAGCGATTACGAAGATGAAAGATTCACAAGAGAGAAGAGGCACAAAGGGAGCACTCTAAAAGGGAGAAGATACTAGTAACCCCTTTTCTCTTTCCTCGCATGAAAAATTACATATTATAATGGTAGATGAAAGCAGCAAGCTGGTATGTTTCGCTAAAGTGGTGACACATGCCCAATCTTTTATTTTTTAGCTTTCAAAGTTATGGTTTTGTTCAGTAGTTACATCATATCTCATCTGGCTCATTCCGAGTGAAATTCGTCCGGAGAGGCTGTCAGGTCATCGCTATCGTTCATATGAGGTCGCCACACAAGGTATCATATGTAGAACGAGACGAAATGTTGTACGAGGCAATTGAGTAGATTACAATAATTTATTCACAGTTCCAGCGTCACTGACAGCGTTCGCTACACGACTAGCGAGGTCGTCGGCTTCAGACCGAGTCGCTGCCTCTGCGTAGACACGCACCGCATCTTCAGTTCCGCTAGCGCGGGCAAAACTCCTCCCTTTATTGTAACGGGATTGAAGAGCGTCGATTTTGGCCTGGAGTCCAGGCGGGGATTCAAGTTTGCGCTCAGCATCATAGGCTTTGAAGATGGAACGATTAGCGACCTCAACGCGTACAAGGCGTGAAGGAAGATCCGTGTATGTTCCAAGCCATTCCTTGAGCGTCCACCCCTTATGAGTGAGAATGGCCTCTACAAGTAGCATATCTGACAGGGCATCTCCAACAGCTTGGTTGATCAGGTCTGTGAGGCCTCTGAGACACTCTAACGCGTATTGCTGGGCAGGAGACTGAGGCTCCGAGGTCTTGATAATCTTCAACGCATTCTCAGAGAATGTGACCGTGCCATGGCCATTCGCCTCGAAATAAACCCCAACATCAAAACGCAAAGCAGCATGGTGAAGGTGTTTCACGCCGGTTTTTGTGCAAACAGCTGGTAGTTTGAGCACCTTCTCAATATAGTCAGTACTCGAACCGTTTGCGTAGGCAGTTTGGATGACACCGATTTTCAGTTTCCGTGCGATACCAGCACTCTTTGCTAGATCACCAATAAACGAAGCAGCGAGCGTAGCAATCCGATCTCCATCCAGAAGCCTGAAAACATTACCTTCGTCAATAAAGTAATATATCAAACGGTCAGCATCCCCGTCCAAAGAAGCGCAACGATCGAGCACAGCTGCTTTGGACGACGGAGGAGCACGTTGCTTCGTTTTTACGTAGTCCGCACCGCACTGAATGAGGCTTGTTAGTCTCTCTGACGTTTCTCAATTAGTGAAGGAACTCACTTCGAAGTTCAAACTATCCGGGTTGATGACATTATCGTTGACTACTTTGATGGCAATATTGCCATCCTCTTCACTCGGTAGATACTTAATAAGTTCCCGAAGCTTCGGTCCCCCGACACCATTGGCGGAATCAACAGTAAGAGAACCTTGGGCCTTCACACCCTTCATAACTCTTTTGAACGCGTCTGCCAGCTTCTCATAGTATCCTTGTTCCGTGGGCTCACCATACTCATACGGCGTACCCAAGGTATTCTTACAGCGAACAATGTAGTGGAGCTGTGGAGTTGTCAAATATTTCAGATCAACGTACTCTACTTCTGTCGCAGTAAGGGCAGCAGAAAGGATTGATACGAGACGGGAACCAGATGCTCTCGTATCACGGCCGAAAACAACACGAGCAGGGTTGTCCATTTTGATGTCGATCTCTTTAATCAGCTCATTATAGACGTCACTGAGGTTTTCGAGTGGGCTATTTGCGAGCTTCGTTGCATAGGCTTCCCATTCGGCCTGGGACACAGATCAGTGATCAAATCTATGGCTGGGCAGGTGTCTCTATATCCTACTTCTAGCATTTCACCCTGTATATCTTATCCGTCAGCGGGATTTCATCATAGGGTTTCCTACAAGGGTGCAACAGACCATCGGATCAACCAGCTTCACTCCATTATCATCTGCCGGATTGTGGCTCGCCGTGACCATAACACCGATCCATTGCCCGTTGAGCTTCTTGGAGCGAAGTCCGGCGAGGAGGCCCACAGAAAAAACTACGGTGTTGAGGAGGTTACTGCTCATGCCAAGATCAGACGCTGGAATCGCGGGGTAGAACGCGGCAGGAGATGAAGGCTGGTTAGAATACTTACGACTTCATGCGAAACTGTGGAAATCGAAGTCAGTTAGGGTTGCCGCAACAGTCCAAACCGAATTAGACGCCTTACTCCAGCAGTGCCATATTCAAACACCTTCCCGTCTGGCTTCACATAGTTTTGAATTGCTTCTGAAATGGCTTGTTGAACAGATAAGGACGCCATTAGGTGACGAATCCGTAAGAGTCGAGGTACTTAGGGGGTCCAAGCTGTTAGGGGGATGATTATGAGAGAGATCTAAGAAAGGACACGAGATTGTTTTGATAGTTATGTACTGGGTATAACAATAGTGTAAATAAGTGAAGGGAGGAATTGATGGAAAACCGGTGACAAATGGTGCAAGTTAGTATTGGGTATTGGACCTACCTAGGTACTACCACGATGAGTACCTACCAATAATATTATATTATTATTTGTGGAGAATACCTAATTATTCACTAATGTGTGGGGTGCTAGTTACTTTCCAAATTAGTCATTCAAAACCTTTTGGTTATCTGCAGTTAGGCCCTATTAGGGCGAGAACCGTGCAGGCCACTTAACCGTAAGCGGTATCACGGACCGAAACCGTGGATCACTGTCTACTTTTGGTACGGAACATATGATAGTATTTCTTATTCTTTGCAGAACTTCTCCAGGCTATGATGGTAACTAATACTTATATTATTAACTAGCGCCGACTAAATCTAGTCAAGGGCTTGATTATGATTGATTCTCAAAAGATTGCGACTTTGCCATGATGTTAGTATGCATATCCTCGTTGTCACCCCGAGCCGCCTCACCCCAAATGCCGCAACAAAATGCGACCGTAGGACTAACTAACTCCAAATTTAAATATCCAACAACCACTATTCTTGATTTAGAATTTGATATTACCAAGACTATAACCAGAAAAAAATCATCTTATTCAATCTCATAGTCGTCTGCCCAACATGGGCGTTTGAAGTTGCACCGAGACCGCCTTGGCATCTTTTTCCCCTCATCTTCATCTCCCGCCGCGTTTTTTCTTTCGCACAGACTGTCTAAGACTTATTATCGGAGGTTCCAATGTTTGATAGGATCCGATTTCATTCACTGGCTGTCCATCAGCTAGTTCCTGCTGCTGCTTTGCCGGCCGTTGCCGCTCCGCAGCTTCTTTTTTCTCCTGGGCCTGTTGCTTTTGAACCTCGACCTCTTTGTCTTTCGGTCTTCCGATTCTCTTTTGCCTCTTTCTTCTTGCTCTTCGGCCTCAATTTCGGCTTTCTTTTCTCGCGCGCGATCGATTTTCCTGGGACTATAGATCTGATCATTCTTCTCACAAAGAACGTTCCTAAGAGGCTTCTTGCGTTGCCTTTTCTCCTCCTCGAGCCTTATCGCCTCTCTTAGGCCTTTGTTTTCACGTTGAAGCAATTCGACCTTTGTTTGCAAGCTTTCGATAGTGTTTTTAAGGTCGTCTTAAACCCTGTGTTTTTGCTGTCCACTTAACAACTTGATCAGTATACGCAGTTGATAAAGGACCAAATAAAGACGTCTAAAGGTCGAAGCCGATGGGTGGAAGTGGTAAAGAAGGCTTGATGATGCTCTGGGTTGGCATCATCAAGCCAAGACGCTGACCTTCACAGATGAGTAGTGGTAATGACCATCTCGACAAGTACAGGCTAGCAGAGTAATCCACGATCGGTTGCCATCCTGAGCCACACCAAGAAGCATCTCTTGATCCCTCATATCGCGGTTGAAGAGCCTTCTTGTAGTATGGGTCTGATTGATCAAGAATCCTTCTTCGTCAATTGTTGGGCTGAATGTCGTATTGTTCGATTTTTGACTGAAGCTATCAGCATTAGCCACGGGTTTCAACAGGAAATTATTGACTTGCCAGCTGGAAATAATCTCCATATCTTGAAGTATTATCTGCTTTTTGCCGGTCCTGATCCCGGCCCGTTAACCAGCTCAAGTCTAGCTCATCGTCACGTCGCTGAACGGGCTTATAGACCCAGTTCTTTCTGACCATGATGGGCTTTTTAGCCAATTCTTCAGGCAAAGTTTCTCACCATTATGGTCGTAGGGGGAATCCCACATGCCTTAGGTTTATTAATACAGGCAACAAGATCACGTTTCTGCTGTTTTGATAGATGAGTGCCTTTGAATCTAGCATCCTTCATGGGCTGCTGTTTGCCTTGCCGACAACGCCATAATGTCAATTCGCTATAATGATAAATTTTCTGGCGGTAGCTCTGTAATTAATAGAATCCGGCAATTCTAAAGATCTAAAGTCCCCTCGAGACCTTCCATGCTTGTTGAGATATTTCGATTCTTCTACTAAGCGGGACTTTAGTGCAGTATTTCGGGGTGTGCGGCGGCCCGGGGTGACAACGAGTATATTATAGCTCGGTAGCTCGGAGACATTATTATTGGGTAGCCGTTGCGGACTGGAAAGAATGAAGGATCTCTGGGAGTGAGACAGCAGCTAAGACATTCTAATATTTATTAGTCTCTACGATAGAAATTTAAGAATGTAAGCAAGTAAAGTACATGATTTTTTTGATCGCATCGTACGTTATTCTACCTATCATACCATGACCGACTTTCGTTCTATGTAGCCTTTCGGCTGCTCACAGACGCTAAATAATACAACAGCGACAAATATGATACCGGGCTTGCTGACGCGTTCGGGGGAACGCGACCGCTTGGCGTCACATGGTTGCGGGTTTGACCGAGTACTGAGCATGGTATAATTCCAGTATTTATGCAGACACCTTCACCCCACTTTGGCAGTATCTCTGCAGTCGGAATTCTTTATCCAGAAGGCGGTCAGCAAGATATCAGGCACATTGACTAAATTCAGTTACCAGCTTGACAGATATTTCCAGGTAGTCTCATTCGGTAAAGTTTCTCAGTATGTGACTATGTTCTCGTAGAACGGGTAGGCCATTTCTCTCGACCTCACCACCTACATCTCAGAACGCTACAATAGTTTGAAATTTCAGGGGAAAGTGCGAGGGTTTGTGTTGGGTACCGCCAAGATCTCACGCGGGATATCAGTGGAGGTCAAGATTAGGTATAGATTGCCATATGACAGATACTTCATATTTGATAACGGCACAAACATACACAAACCCAATGAATCTGTAAACACCCCTTACGTACATATATCATATCATCAGGAAAACAATGAACTTCGCACCGTACCAAGATGAATCTCCAGAGGTTGAACGAGCGCTTTCTCCTACACTGGCCGACGCGCATCGTACCAAATCTCCCCCAATCCAGCGATCTTCCCACACCTCTCCCCCAGTCCCGACCTTATCTTCAGGCACGCTTCCCTCTCCAAGCCATTTCGGTGGTGGGGGAAGGAATGGTTATGAAAACACCGGGCTTCCCGGAAATGTTGTGGGGGGGAGAGTGAGTCTGGGAGCTTTCGAAACGAGCTTGCCTCTGAGGATGGACTACGAAGCTATGCTGGCGTACCTTCTTCTACCACCGGCTGGAGGCGTCTTTCTGCTGCTGGTAGAACACAAAAGCGACTATGTCCGGTATGCTAAAAAGCATAGCGAAAAGCCCTAAGAAACACATGACTAATCTATGCCTTACCCAGCTTCCATGCCTGGCAATCCAGCATGCTCTTCAGCGTCGTCTTCGTATGCCGGCTCCTCTATGTTTGTTATGAGCTCTCCTAATTGGCAGTCAGATCATACACCTTATTTTCGCGTGGTCAAGCGTGATTTCATGGCTTATATTCATATGTGATATTATTTTAATTGGATTCTTGAGCCTTCACGCATACCGAGACGGTAAGACAACCGATACCCATACTAGATCGAAGATCGATGACGAACCCGGCTCGCTCACTGTCCAATCACTGGTATAGTTGATTCCCTCGAGCATTATGAAGTCCCGTTCTTCGGTCGTCTTGCAAACTCTTTTATTGACAACGAATGAACATCCATCTTCTCATCCAGTACCAGAACGTTTAGATACCCCTTTCATTAATGAATAATAACCGTCTTTAGCTTCCATCGGGACTGTATGCTCAAGCTATCTAGTAGCCTCTTCAAACTCTTAAAATTCCAGTGAACAGAATCATTTGCGGAGGACAATGTGTTGTATAACAGCCGCACTATATTCGCCTATATGAATTTCCCTTTTTATCAGGCGCTTTCTACCATAAATATCCGCCACGGTTGACTCCTTTTTATACTTTTATTGAAAGCTGCATACCCCATGGTGTTACTTTTTTATATCATTAAAGCATTTTCTTGTACGCTCGATTTTATATACTCATAGCAGTCCCGGAGGCTATGCATATATACTGCTTCTGTCTTTTTGAACTTTAATTTCAGGGGAATTTGTGAGGGCATTGCTTTTTTCAGGATGATATTGCTGTTTTCTCTCGTTGCTCGGAACTCTAATTGGAAGCTATTTAAAACTTCTTTTCTGCCCCTGGTCGCTGACCTAGATTCCCGCGATGATTTTTCACCATATCCTGAACTTTAGGTCCCTATGTAAGAGATATACCCATTTTATAGTACATAGTACCTGGATTCTTCATTTTACTCCTATTCTCGAATCTTGGTTATCTTATCCACACATTCCTATTTTAAGATTTGACTTGCCGCTAGGAGGCCAACATGATAGTTTGTGATATCTACTACCAATCTCAGCTGGTGAAGGGAGTGCCCGTCGTTTTTTATAATTATCTTTGTTGACTCATTGTAACACGAAGGAAAAATTAACACATCTGTTGCGTGAAGTGTTTCACGGCATTACAACATAGGAATTCGCGCACTAGGGGCATTTATAGATGAGATTCCAGGCTTTCTTCTCATCTCCTTTTATCATTTTGGTGCAAAGAAATCACCTCACCCAAGTTCTCTGAAAATAAAACCAAAAAAGACTAAAGTCCTGCCTTTCCTGCTGAAGGGGGCGGTATCCCTCTTCGTCCTCTCATAAGTAAGTAAAGAGACATGCTACATCACTGAGAAGCGAGCCCCTTCCTTTTGGATCACAGTCGATAACAATTCTAAACGAGTTATGAAGCAGAGGCTTCCTTCCCTTCCACAAGGATATTGTGTTCTTCACCACCAAAGGAAGACAAAATGTGCTATGTTCAGCGTGTGAGAAACAGCTGTGGTCATCGAAATGATCATGTTCTCCTTTCATGCCATATTGCAAAGTGCCTGTCCATAGAATCCCCGGACGATAAAACTTGGGAGCGACAAACGCGGCTTTTAACTCACCCCATCCATGAGCCCATGCGCGACAGGTCGGATGGTGCGACAGATGATCAGATGGGTGAGTAAATAACTAATTAAAAGGATAGGCAAGCAGCGGAGCAGACAATTAACCAAGGAATAGCAGAAGGCTTCCATGCATCCAACGCCCCATATTGTATCTTCTCCACGGTGAAGAACCTAGCTTCTCCTCAGGGCTTCCGATGCATGGTTGAGGGCTGTGGTCGAGCAAAATAAATCGCTTTCTCCTCCGAAAGACTGCTGTGTGATCCATCGTGACTTGTTCTTTTTTCCCTTCCCTTGTCCACATATTTCTCGCTCGCTCGGCCTCATAGCTCTCCTTCAAACATGTTCGACTAATTGGAAGTCTTATACCATTCCCACATTCAACAAGCAGTACGCAAAGTAACCTTGAAAAAATTATCCTAGCTGAGTATGTAGTTTTCCATCTTTTTTTCGGTTTTTTTTTTTTTAACTTAAACCTACCTAAAGCTTACCGTCACGTAAGCTAATTCATATATAGAAATTCCTAATATATATATCAACGTTCCTAAGCTAGAACCTTCCTCTTTAGCTGTATATTCTAGTAATATCAAGGCTACCTCTAGATAGCGATACATTCTGTCTAGGGATCGTTGAGCGTAGGAAACGATGACTGACTGTTGCCGGAAGAATCTGCTAGAGTTGTCGGAACTCCCATCAAATGGGTGGTCCCTACAGCGTCACTTCACGCAGTTTTCCTAACGTTCTTGGCAGAATTGTCACTCTACTGTATTGTACTGTATTTTCGTCTTTAGGCGCGCGCATAACTCTAAACCAGCCTAGCCCTGATTGTTTCGGAGCATTTTTATCTCATCTCGAGTTGGGCGACCTTGGAGTTAGAAGCTGGGGCCTTGGCACGGATTCTTGTATCATAGCATCGTCTAGGTCCTAGTCTTAGAGCGAGCAGTAATTACGAATCCCTTTCCAAGTTCCCGGGTTCGGAAGTAGTAAGGGATTAATCACTTTTCTGCCATTTGCCATTCTCTCCTTTGTGCTTATGTTTAGCTATCTCAACCCTCCACACAACCGCACATCCGATACTAGGAGCACCCATAGCTATTGATAACCCGGTGATATGCCTGCGAAAGGACACGGTAATGAAGCTGGCGGCCATTGTGGATTCTAAAAATGTTGTTCACATTTGTGGAACGCCGGCGAGTGGGGAAAACCACACTGCCCTAACTCCTAAGGGACTACTATCTCGAGAACAATAGAAAGGCATTTCCACTTCCACCTCGGGAACCACTGGAACATTTCCACGGTGAGGACTCTTGGGTGAAGTTCGCTTCTCTCCTCCAAGCAAGCTTCTCTGGATGCAGTTTTGGCGACCTTTTCACTTCGGAGACTGTGATCATCATTGATGAGGTCCAGGTGTCGTATGGAGATATGGGCTTCTGGAACACAATCATTAAAGAACGACGGTCTGGTAACGGCGGGAAGATAAAAATCTGTCTTTTCTGCTCTTACAAGGCCCTCTGGCAGCCTTGGGCGTCGCCTGCTCCAGTCCCCTTTGGTCCCGCACAGCGCGTCACATTAACCCCACAGTTCCGAAAAATCTTCACCACAAATAGGGTTATTTTCACTGAGGACAAATTCCATGAGGCTATGTCCAGGCTTACTACTTATAACTTCAAAGAAAAGTCCATACTTGATGAAGAGGCTCAAAGCTATCTCTTCACGATCACAAATGGGCATCCAGGGGGTACTATACAATTATATCCTTTATTTATGACGTATGTGCCATTTTCCATCCCAGGCCGGAAAGGGACTGGATTAACTTTAGTTGACTGACTCTGGTCTAGGTGCACCTCCACAATCTCGAACGTAAGCATGTTAGTACAATTACGAAGGAACATGTTATTCATGACTTGGAGCACGATGCTCAAGTCTTTTAATATCTCAAAAATCAGGCTGCTTTCTGGTCTTTCCCATCAGGCGGCCTCACACCCGAAGCTACGACCACCCTGAGCAGAATCATCGAAACGGGAAATGTTGAATATAATAGTGAAGATGTGGGCATACAAAAATGTTATCGGAACAGCTGGATTCGCGGGATATCTGTGGAGGAAATTGACGCCGCAGTTCTTCCATCACGCCCACACGAAAAATAAGTCTCTCTTATATGTGGCGTTTTCTTTAATATTTTAATTTAGTCTTAGGTGGGTTGAATATACCATCGGCAAAGAGACAAGGCCCTTACCTACAAAATTCAACAAGCCAGATAAACTCTGCATGGAGTTTCTTATGAATTCTCAACAATAAACCTGAGGTATGCCGCCCAGGGCAAGAAATTGCCAACCGCGGCAAAATGCAGACCCTTGGAGGCCCGGTACCAAGATGAATTCTACAGGCCATTTAGCCTTTTGGCAGGCCGAGGTATACCAATCTGTAGTAAATGGTCAAGGACCGGGGATGGCCGAGTAGACTTCTGGATTCCGAAGAGGTGGGCGATCGAGCTGCGTAGGGATCACAACCGAGTTGATGAACATATCTCTCAATTTAAGAAGGGCGAAAAATATTACTCCTGGTTAAAGGACAAAGCGGTTGAGGATTTGATTATAATTGACTGTGCCACCTCCTCGCTAACTACCGGTATTTTCTTGCTCTGTTCATCTATTATTCCCACTTATCTCGCTAACGATATAATAGAATACTTTAAGCCAAAGTTATGACATCCTGTCCTTTGATTGATACCCATTTGACAAATTAAAAGCACACGGATAATCCGTCATAATCACTCTACTTCAATGACGGAGTGGAAGGATAACGCGAGCAGGTCGGACTATGGAGGAGCGTTGTTATATTGTTGTATGGTAGTTTCATTTATTATTGGCCTTTTACATAACTAGTTTTGTAGTTCATGATACAATCAAATTATCAATGGGCTTAAATGTGACGGTTGACTAACTACCACATCACCCAGCCAGATGTCAGCTTCACCTCCAATGCCTACCATCAGGGCTAAGCCTGATTGATGCCTTCATCTGAACAGCGACCACAGCGGCAGAATTGGTTCCCATGAGGCCTGCTGGCAGGCATGCGATGACAACATTGTGTTGATCGATACGGCCGAGTGTGTATAGGTTGCTATCGTTGACACCCTGCGGTAGATCCGGATGCTCTTCGTCAAGCATTTCCCTCGTGGTAGCGAGCTCGGTTGGGAGGGAACATACCCGCCTCACAGCGTAGCAGAGATCGAGAACGAGCCGAGACGAGCCGAGACGAGCCGAGTCCAAGTGAGACTAGTCCAAGACAAGCAATTTTTGGGCTCGTCTTGCCGAGAACCCAAGCCGCTTGCCAAGATGCTCATCTTGCTTGGCTATTCTACACACTGTCACACATCAACCTGCTTTCCACTTCTCATCTATATTTATGCAAAGTTGTAAGAGTATATACAGCCTCTCTGACCTTTCGATACATTTCTCGCCTCCTGTTCTTTTGTAACGAGGTCGTTTTGTGGATTGCGCATCGCGACCGCAATTGTGACCAAACTGACGCGACTGATAACCAGGCCGTCAACACATACATATGTTGGCAGGTACAAATGAATAACCAACAAGTGCCCTTCCTCTACTACAGATGTATAAAACACGGCACGGCAAAGCTCATGGCCCTTATACCAGAAGTGCGTTATACCACCTTGATTTGAGTCAGACATCGGCTGGGGAGCCTGGGAGTCGCTTGAGGTAATCGAGCGCACATCTGAAAACTCGTCAAAGTCGCTACCACAAGGTTCAGAATCATGGTTTCAGGGGCTCCGAATATAAAAGTCAAGCCTCTTCAAGCTTCAAGCCAAGCCAAGCCAAGCACCAAGCTGCTTGGGTTGACTTGGCACGGCTTGATATTTATTACTGAGTACCATAAGGCCCTACTGGTGCAGTAACAAATTAGCTATCCACCAGCCGTTTTCCCCATGAAATTCCGACATAGATTACTCATGACGAATTATGAAGTATATGAGATATGAGACTGAGAGCCAACCCTAACTGAATACAAGAGAATGTAATATTACAGAAAACACTAG
>JAHQZX020000188.1:0-15179 GCA_019804575.2 Pseudotulostoma volvatum | reverse complement strand
TACATTCTCTTGTATTCAGTTAGGGTTGGCTCTCAGTCTCACATCTCATATACTTCATGATTCGTCATGAAAAAAGCTGGTGGATAGCTACTTTGTTACTGCACCAGCCAGTAGGGCCGTATGATACTCAATAATAGATATCAAGCCGTGCCAAGCCAACCCAAGCAGCTTGGTGCTTGGCTGGCTTGGCTTGAAGCTTGAAGAGGCTTGGCTTGAGTCGCTTGGCACCTTACCAGGCCAAGCTAAGCCAAGCCAAGCCAAGCTCAAGCAGCTTGATTCTCGGCTTGGCTTATTCGGAGCCCTGGAAGGCAGAGAGCGTAACATAAGGTAGTAGTATCATAGCAACAATTATAATAGACACCTTCCCAGCTTCAAGTTTCTTGAACTTGCCGGCAAGCTGCATGCTAGCCTATTACTTGATAACAATACCTTAACTTGAAGTGCTTCTACGCCGCATGCATCATTAGTACAAATGAAACGCTGTAGCTATAACCATTAACTCAGGCCGGGCCGGTATAACAGTGGTAAGCGATGCAAAGGATGCTGATATTCGTACAATCCCCGGCAATACTAAGACCGTCCGCCGTAATTTCTACCAGCCAAAGCGAAACTGAAAAGTCGCGTCCTTTAGAGTATTGCAAAGAACATTACAATGGTAAGGTTAAGTTTGTGAATTAACTGATAACTATTTACAGTACCTAGGTGCTAGACTGCACGCTAGCCTGCGTGCCAGTTCGTCTTGTCTTTTGCGGTTGCGTACACTTTGATCCCTTCGGCCTTCCGCGCTTCCTTGGTAGTGGGTCTGCCTGAGCAGCATGCTGAGTAGCCAGCCGAGTGATCTATTGAATAATCTGTGGAGTAGCCTGAGTAGTAGCTGGCTGAGCGACCTATGAGCTGCTTGTACCTATCGCGGCCGGTAGCTCATTATTGAGGCCCTCGATTTCCTCCTGTGTATGCTTTGAAGCGCAGTATTCATGGAAGTTGTATTACCGATCGTACTCGCCATGAGTGTAGCCTGAGGCGAATTAAAAGCCTGTGAGATATACAGCAAATAGACGAAGCCTAAATAAGCGACCAAACTTACCGGAAAAGATTCTCCACCAATGCGGCCTGGTCTGCGCGCTTGAGAACCAGTCATAAGCTCGAATGCTGAAAGATTACGCCTGGTAGAGTGATCTTTGCATGGTCGGCCGCGTGCTTTAACCACATGAGGCGCGAAAATGTGCGGCTGCGGTGGAGGAGTTGGAAGAGGTGGCATCTCGGCTGCTTCGCCATCTTGTGCACGGGTTACCGGCCGCTCGAAGTACCAGTGCTAGTGGAAGTGGTGCTTTGTAACCTTGCGATCAAGGTTCTTCATAATGCGAATTTCATGGTAGCAAAGGATGCCGTAAATAGTAGTGAAGCGGCCACTAAATGGCCTATCGACAGTGATATCTCTCGCGAGGTAGAGCTGTTTCACAAGGAGCTCCATTCCCGCTGGAATGATGTAGTCATTAAGATTAGTTTCAACCCACTCGCCCCAGCGCTTTGCTTTGCTTGTACTCCATGTGCAGGCCGAGAGCGCTGGTGGGCAAGATCTTTCGTGTGGTTAACCTTGTCGACGCTCTCCATAACTTCCCACTTATCCTTGAAGTCAAGGAGGTCATGCCGATTACCATGAAGAAACTGCTTAATGTGGTAATGACCCTGTTCTCCTCTTGATGTCGCGATATGGCCGAGGTGGGTATGCTTCCTGGTGAACGCCTTGACGAACTGATAGCGGTCTGGGTATTTATATTTATCGAGATATTTTAGCAGCTTCTCCTAGTCTACGTAGTGCTCCTTTAGCTGGTGATAGGCCCGCTCAAATGCTTCCTCTGTCTGCTGGTAGGTAACCTAGTATTCGAATATTAGCAAGTTACGGTTGGTCCGATCACTTGCTACTTACAAAGTTCTAGTCTGCCAGAAAGTTCTTCCGCTTTTCCTTGTTATCATCGTTGTTTTCGTTAGATGTGTTGACTCTCCATGTCTCATTCACCTTCTTCTTGACGTTCTTGCAGACGTGCTACATACACAAAAGCTGCGTTGTCTGAGGATAGATCATAGACAAAGCATTCTTAAGCGAGGTATCATCATCGGTGAGGATGACTTCAATCTTCGCTTCGCCCATAACGAGAGTCTTGAATGCCCTGATTGCACGGTTGTACATGACTTCATCCTCGGAAGGGATGAAACACATAGCAATGCTAAGAGTCTTATTATACGAGGTAACTGTCATGAAGTGGATAACAGGCATGTTATAGCGGTTTGTTCGATACGTGACATCGATGAAGATGACATCAGGGAACCGCTGCGCGATCTCAATCTGGTCGTATGGAGCGAAAAAGAGGAAATTGACATGGCCTTGGTCATCGGTAGTATACTCAAAAGCCGACTCCTGTTCGACTCCTGTTCGACTCCTGTTCGGGATCACTAAGTTCCATAACAAGCGCCTCGATTGGAGAGAGGTCACCCAGCCTCTCCTTTTTTGCTTTCGCTATCACGTTATACACCTCACGGCTTGTGACTAAGGTGGAGCGAGCCACAGTGGACTTGCACCTGCCAGGTACCAAGTTCGGTACGAAGGATACGGACTTCGAATGGGCATTTAGTCATGCACGTGCCTGGCTTACAAAGAACCCCTTTCACCTCTCTTTATACTCGCGACGCCGCACTGTTGGAGGTTTGCGCTTATCCTTGATAAAGTTCCTTCGGGTAAGAGCATAAATAAAACAAATCGTGCTCTGACCCGGAAGATCCATTATTTCCGAGGATTGCACAGATAAAATCGCGGGTTGTATGAATATCAGCATCCTGTAACTGAACGCATGTGATCTAGATGAGGTAATACTTGCATCCACAGAATCCCATAGACAAGAAGAACAAGAATATCATCATCAAGATTCTATGTAAAATTTTTAACAATCTCCTGTCCTAGATTCTTTTTATGACCACATATACACATCACTCTTCAATGCATGCTTTTTCCAGTATTCAATATACTGTTCAACACGGTGAAGTACTCGTAACCGATGTGTTAGGTCTATTGCACCAAGAAAGAAAGAAAGAAAGAAAAAGAAAAAAAAAGGGAAGTACCAATTAAAGAGAATTGTAGTATTTCTCATCGGGAACTTCTAAAAGAAAGAAATGGAGCAAATATTGCATCCGTTACAAAGGCAGCCCTTAAGGCAAGACTGGTTACCTATCCGGAGATACGATTGCCTTAGGACTTAGTGAGTAGTCTATCGGATTACACTACTGCACTATATGAGCGAGTGAGATGACGCATTGGTGTTATCATGAAGGTTGTCTTCATTGGAGATGCTTATAAAGGGTTTTTGCAGCGCTTTGAGGCATCATATCATACATCATGAAAAGGGTAGGTGGGCTAGGCTAAATAAGATATAAGATTGGTGTATTACTAAGCTGGAAAATGTTCTGCTGAATGAAGTTCTTGTCCGCAAAGGGCCTGGTTCATATCATCGTTTTGGTTAGGTACTTATTATAACTATACCATTCAATAGTAAGTAGTACAAGGTACTGCAGCCCCAACCCGCCAGCCTATCATATTACAGTCACATGAGATGACAAATAAGCTAGTAAATGCTCTAAACTTGTTTTGGACTCGCCACGCGTTAATCAAGGCGCGACTTTGTATTTCTCTCTCGTTAACAACTTTATTCTTCAGGGATAAGTTTGCGCGCGTCTCACGCCTATCAAATCATCAAGATGGGGAAACTGGTTCGGCTGGAGCTTTTTAGTATTAAACCCCCATCGGAAAGCCTGAAGAGAGTAATAGGATACTGACCACCGACAAATAGATTTCAAGTCCTACAAGGGCCATCATGTGCTGCTCTTCGGAGATGCGTATTTCACCTCGATTATCGGCCCTAACGGCTCTGGGAAGTCAAACTCGTACGTGTACCAAGACTACCTTGCTTAATGTTTATGTGTGCTTGCGCCTGTTCTGACGTCAAATAAAAAGTATGGACGCGATTTCTTTCGTGCTAGGAATCAAGTCTTCTCATCTCAGATCTACCAATTTACGCGATCTCGTCTACCGCGGGTACGTTCTGCGCACGTCCAAGATCAATGGTGATGGTTCTACCACGAAGGAAGCTGAAGATCACAACGGAAACGCGGGTGAAGGCTCCGATGGGGAGGATGCAGAGGATTTTCCGAGCCGCAATGACCCTAAGACGGCTTGGGTGATGGCAGTATACGAAGATGACGCCGGGGAAGAACAGCTCTGGAAGCGATCTATCACCAACCAGGGTGCCAGCGAATACCGGATCAATAACCGGCTCGTCACTGCGCAGCAATATAACGAAGCACTCGAAGCGGAAAACATCCTTATCAAAGCACGCAACTTCTTAGTCTTCCAAGGCGATGTTGAAGCCATAGCAGCGCAGTCGCCCCGAGATCTCACACGCTTAATCGAGCAGATTTCGGGAAGTCTCGAATATAAGGCGGAATATGAACGGCTGAAAGCGGAGCAGGAGGATGCTGCGGAGCAACAGACTTTTCAGCTGAATCGCCGGCGAGGGATCAATTCTGAGATTAAGCAATACCAGGAACAAAAGAAGGAAGCTGAAAATTATGCCAGAAAATCCGAAGAGCGCGACCACGCAATTATAACTCATATTCTATGGAAGTTGTTTCATTTCCAACGGCTGATCGATCAGTCTAGTGCCGAAATCCAGCGACACCAAGATGAGCTCAAAGAATATCGCCGAGGCGTCGAGAAGTACGAGAAGAATCTTGAAGAAGCCAAAAAGGAGCATGCGAGGGTAGGCAAGGGCGTTGTCAATGCCGAGAGAAGCATTGCCAAGAAGGAGAGGGACATTGAAGACTTGACTAATTCATTGGTTCCTGTGGACGAAAAGATCGACATCACTTCTAATAAAGTTCAAAAGTATGCTACGAGGATCGCCGAAATCGATACGGAACGGGAATCTCAAGCAGCTAACGTAGCACGTCTCAAGAAAGACCTGAAGGTCGTGGAGAAGGCGCAGGCGCAGTGGGAATCAGAATGGGAGAAAACTATGGGTAAGACTGGTGGCCAGCTCAGCGACGCCGACCTCCAAGAATACAGTAAATCCAAAGAAAAAGTCAACAAGCGATCCTCAGCCGAACAACTCAAGCTTGACAATCTGAAACGACAAAGAAAAACCGAAGCTGAGACGGTCAACAGTTTGAAAAGCAAAACCGAAAATTCTAAATGGCAACTTCAAAACTTAGAGTCTGATACCAAGACGCTGCTGGAACGAAAGTCAGCCATTAGCGATACCATCCAGGCCACATCGGAAACCATCGATCGCAAGAAGAAGGAGTTAAACACGGTCACTTCAGAGCGCCTCCGTGTCTCCCAGATGAGGACAGAACTCGAAGAGAAACTTCAAGTGGTCTTGAAGAAATTATTAGAAGCTGATGATGGGAAGAAACAGAATGAGAAGGAGATTCGCTCCAAGGAGATGATTTCTACGCTGAAACGGATCTTTCCCGGGGTTAAGGGCCGCGTGAGTGAACTCTGCAAGCCGAAGCAGAAGAAATATGCCGAGGCTGTCAGCACTGTCTTAGGGCGGCATTTCGACGCTGTTGTCGTTGATAGTGAAAAGACAGCAAAGGAATGCATTCAGCACCTTCGTGATCAACGAGCTGGCCAAGCAACATTCATACCCCTTGAAACTATCCAAGTCAAGGCATTCAACTCCAACCTAAAGGGTATGCATCGAGGAATGCGACCTGCCATTGAGACTGTCGATTATGATAACTCTGTTGCTAGAGCTATCAACTACGCTTGTGGCAATGCTATCGTCTGTGATGACTTGGAGACAGCCAAATATTTATGCTACGATAAAGGGGTTGATGCGAAAGCGGTCACTCTTGACGGTACTGTCATTCACAAAGGCGGCCTAATGACCGGTGGCCGAGGGCCGGGTCAGCAGAGCTCAAAGCGCTGGGAAGATTCCGAGGTCGAGAATTTACACAAGCTAAAAGATAAGCTTCTTACTGATCTCTCTAGTCTGCCCAAAGGCCATCGTCGAGGCGCTGAAGAGGAGAACCTCCAAGGAGATCTTGTCGGCCTGGAACAGCGCTTAAAATACGCTCGAGAGGAGCTGAAAGCGTTGGAGAGGAACCTAGAAAGCAAACATAGTGAAGTTGACTTTGCTAGGCGTCAACTAGAAGAAATCAGCCCCAAGTTGCACGAGAAACAACAAATCCTAGAGGATCTCGACCGGGCCATCCGTGCCTCCCAAGACTTAGTGAGCAACGTCGAGGACGAAATCTACGGCGACTTTTGCAAACGCCTCGGCTACGAAAACATTCGGGAGTACGAGGCCCAGCAAGGGTACTTACAGGAGGAAGCCGCCCGCAAAAAGCTCGAATTTACAACGCAAAAAAGCAGGATTGAGAATCAACTTAGCTTCGAGAAGCAACGGCTACAAGCGACGGACGACAGAATCGATTCTCTAAACGCTCAACGTCAACGAGATGAGGCACTTATCAAGGACCTAAGAGCAGAGCAAGATAGAATCCATAGGCATCTCGACGAGTTTAATGCTGAGCTTGATGTGTTTAGGGACCGGCTTGAAGAGCAAAAGGCGCTTTATACAGAGTCTACAGAGCACCTAGCCCAGCAACGACGAGAACTTCAGAAACGTTCTAGGAATATGGAGGACACCCTCAAAGCCATCAGCGCATTGGAAGGGGAAATGCAACGCAGTTCTTCCAATCGTTATGCTCTTCTCCGCCGTTGTAAGCTCGAGAACATTGATATACCACTCACTAACGATTCAGTCCCCTTGGATCGACTCCCCATCGATGATCTAGTTCAGGCCACAGACCCCGATGCAATGGATGTTGATGAAGATGCGGACGGCAGTAATATTCGTGCACCAGCGATTCAGGATTATGGGATCGACGTGGATTTTGATTCTCTGGGAGAGACTTTGAAAGAGGTTTGTCGCTGCGACTCGCTATTTACTGTATGAAAACTCACTCTACGATAGAGCGCCGAAGAAAAGATTGAGGAGGAGTTACAGGAGAGAGTCAGGTCCCTCAATGGTGAACTTGATAAGATGGCGCCCAATACGCGTGCCATAGAGCGCCTCGAAAGCGTAGAGAACAAGCTTCGAGGCACAGAAAAGGACTTTGAGGAGGCACGGAAACGCGCGAGAAGGGCGAAGGATGACTTTGAAGACGTGATGCAGAAACGCTCCGAATTGTTCAATAGAGCTTTCTCGCATATCTCTGAACAGATTGGCCCGATCTATAGGGAACTGACACGGAGTTCCAATTACCCATTGGGGGGCCAGGCGTGAGTCAACCAACCTTTCACGAATATGACAAGTTCGGTTTGATAACCTAGGTCTGTGAATCAGATATCTCGATATCGAGGATTCGGATGAGCCTTATCTGGACGGAATCAAATACCATGCCATGCCCCCACTAAAACGGTTCCGAGACATGGAGCATCTCTCTGGCGGTGAGAAGACTATGGCTGCTCTTGCTTTGCTCTTCGCCGTACACTCTTACCAGCCGTCGCCTTTTTTCGTGCTAGACGAAGTGGATGCAGCTCTTGACAATACAAATGTAGCTCGGATTGCCAACTATATTCGTGATCATGCCGCCCCAGGCATGCAGTTTATTGTCATCAGCTTAAAAACAGGGCTTTTTCAATTGAGTGAAGCGTTGGTCGGGATCTATAGGGACCAGGCCGAGAATAGTAGCAAATCACTGACGCTCGACGTAAGTTAATCCCGTTCCATTTGACGCCTCGGGTCATACACATCCCAAACCATCGTTGACTGATTTTTCCATCTACAGCTTCGAAAGTACCGGTGATGATGGTGAATCCCGGCGATGGTACAGGACAGTCCGGGGTGATTTCACCCTCTACCAAATCGATAGTTGATAGCCGCAACCCACTCGATACTCGGGTCATGGGATTGATGAGTGGATTTGGGTTTCTTTTCTTTTTTCATCCGTCGCTGTTCGATGCCCAATCTTATGTACATACTCAAGTCTCCCGCCCTTGACGCCATTCTTCTATATATAAATGCACCTCTTATCTTGACACTTTCGTCTCCGCCCGGTCTCATCAGTTGCCAGGTAGTCTATATATCCTGTAAACTGAGTGTCATGTGTAGCGAGGTAAGCTACAAGGAGTGGGCGCGTAAGCACGGGATATCTTTGTTCACGACAACTTTTTAATACCGATAGCAATAACTGGGGTGATAATCATGATATATAATATCAATTTGTTCCCATTTCTTCCACCAATTGCTGTATTCGAAAAACACCAGAAGCTTTTAGTTCGTACTCTACTCGGAATACTTTTATCTTCCTATTTGATTAATTGTAGGTAAGAAAGTATGTATTATTACATGAGAGATATCGTAGGAACTGTCAATTGCATTGTGCAGGTGCTTGTTATATTATACGTTCTTATTAGCTAAGGAAACCATTAAAAATGCCATCGGATAAGCTAAGATAATAATAAATTGTTACTCCGATCGGCCTCTTGGCCACCTAAGCTAAGATAGTGTTTAAGTAAATAGAATTTTATACTTGAACTGTTAATCGTCGATGAGAAATACCTACGTTGCCGCTGACGGATCAAGCTACTGTGGTTGCTGTACTGCACCGATCGGCTTCTAAATTTGAATCCGACAAGTCGTTGAACCTTGGATAAGAAAGGAGATAGATAGACATGTACGCAACCTAGGATGGAAGCGCTCATAAGAGAGCATAGTTAGTTCGGCACTGTAAAGCAGCGACTCCGATCCAAGACGCCTTTTCAGAATTTACCGCCGCCCTCGGCCGGAGCAATCTCATCCTCTCTCCCAGACAAGAGAGATCATGAAGTCTTGGAGAAAGCCAACCCCAAAGAGAGACTGCAAGGGCTTTCCCGGATATCGGGAAGTGGGACTAATCTCAGGCTAGTTTCTGCAAGCCTGGGGATAAATTCTTACTAGGTATTGAGATTTTTTTGGATTGTCAACCAATCGCCAGCGGGATAGATGATGTTCTCTGGAGATAGGCTCCGCACCGCCCTATGGCCTTACGATATGATTTGGACGTGCATGCAAAGAGCACAGACCACCGATCTTGACTGATTGGATGCAAGTTCATCAGGTGGAATAGATCCAAAGAATTTCATATAGAGGTATTCTAGTTTCTTTTGCATGGCAGGTGCCAGTCTTGATGAAGGGGGGCGATCTGGAGGTCTATTAGTAATTATAATGCATATATCCCTGCAGCCGTATGCAGCTGTATGCAGCTGGGATCAAATCCGCATTCTGCACTATGCAGACGGACAGGCAGCCAATCTCCTGCGGATAATCATCGGCGCATACGTACCTAGATGTACATACAAAGATGTGCACCTCAGGATTAGCATCACCATCGAAGAGGACAATCGGGGACTGTTCAAAGTCGCAACGGATTTCGATAGAATACTTCGGACCCCGATGCGCCGCATTTCTATCCAATGGTCGATACAAGTTCTCGACTTCAGGCTACGGGCTAATAGCTACGGGGATTTGATGATGAAGATGATGTTATGACATTCATGTACCGTATCTGCACAAAAGCGAGATTCAACACCTAAAATCCAATCCAGCTAAATGCCTTTGTGGCGCTCTGCAGGTGTATAAAGAATTAGGTACATCTATCATGAAAAGAAACAAGGCCATGTAAAAGAGAGCGCCACTCCGCGTGCTCTCTTCAGTGATCTAAAAGCATTTCCAAGCCGGGTCATGAACTACAGTATCCTGCTCTTTCTTCAAGTATTTTGCAGCTTTAAGCGTCAATATACTCTAGAATAATATTTTGTCTAGTGTGCCATCCACAAAGCCGGGAGATAGAGCTTAGGTAAACTACTCGAGATCAAGCCTTTAGCTTGATCCGGATAAAACGACTCGTGATTCGGGCTCCTTGTCACCACCAGAACAGATAGAGAAAGAAACATCGATCGCGAAATCGAATGTAGCCTTTCGACTTGGAAAATCACGTATAATAACCGTAAGCTGCTAAAGGGGATGCCGGGGTCTCTTTCAACACGATCCTTAAGGTTGCATTTACTCATTCTCATGGTCAGGTTTCTCGCCGTGACGAGTACGTTGCCAGAATTTCTCATTACTCCTTCATATATAGCGGCTACAAGTCCCCGACTCATGCTAAAATTCTGCAGGTGTTCAACTCCACGGAATTTGCAGATACCTCACCAGCCTCACGGGAACAGAGATGTGAAAGAGCCGGGAGGGACTCGACTACACTCTCCACCCCGTCGATGAGGTAACGGCCAAGGGAATGGATATCGTAGTTCGCCATCTTTAAAGGCCGGTAACGACGAGAAAATCAGAAAATTCTGACTTGTATATGGGGAGTAATCATCACACAGTATGTATAGGTTTTATTGGAAATTTCATTGGCTCCTGCAAGCGTATTTCTACCAGGAATTCCGATCGCTCGATACATTTCTCTACTAGTACTGAAGTGCCAAGAATTGTTTGAGGTTCGTTAAATCCCACATATATATTGTGCGGGCTAGGTTATAGACTAAATAGTGATATAAAGGTGCCAACCGCGGTCACTAGTGGCAGTCATGCGGGGTAAATTCGATGATCCGGCCGATCGAAATTCCTTTAGCAGTTAGTACTATCTAGAAAGAAAGAGCGCTGTATTCTGACGATTATATCCTAGTAGAGTGGGTGGTAGGTAGTTTGAAGCTATGTGACGATCACGGAAAGGGGCGGTCCCCGGCCATGAGTGATGTGATGTTGCTATAGAATCCTACTCTACTACGGTAGTAAGACTGGGAAGAAGTTGTTAACCGCAAAGATTACGAGTAAGGGTTGTCATATGGTCTGGTGGATCCCCTTTGATTTTCGCGCTTCTGATGTGAGCAAGTCGTCGCGGAGTCGCTTCAGCCCCCTCGCCACAATCCTGCCAGTACTAGTGGCGCTGGTCCTTCTTCAGCTATCAAATATCACATTTAACGCTGATGCCTATGCAGGTTGATTTCCTTGTAGAGACATCCTTGCGTGGAACCCCGAAGGATCATAGATTTCTTCTTCCCAAAGAGGCTTATTCGTTGGGCATGGAACATGCTTATCGCCGTAAGCCATCAGCTAAGCACCCTTGACTGCTCCTAGAACATGTATCATCATCTCAACATGTACCAAAGGAAGCTAAGACAGTCCTTACACGACGATGGGATACACTAGCATCTGACATTCATTTTGCCCGATGTTAGACGAAGTGGCCTAATGCAACCAGAGCGGACAGGATCGAGGGCTCCCCTCTATCGAGTCTGTGCTATCTAGCGCTGTGTTTTACTTCGATCGATTGCAGAATGCGCTATTATAGCGCTAGATGAATGCAAGATCTGAGGATTCAAGATCGACACACGCATGGAAATTCCTCTCCGGTCTCAAAAAACAATGGGAGATGTTTTTTATACCGACCCCGACTCCGACTATCGTCTTCTCCAACCAGATCTAAGTGTCCGCTTGCTCCCCACCTCCATAGACCATATGTTGTCGGGGTAAAGGAAAGTATTTCCTAGACGTTTCTTTCAAAAGGGTTTCATAGCTGATACTCTCTCTCTTTGGTCGCTTCTACGACTAGGAGGGGGGTGAAGGCGGGGGGGAACGGTTCTAAATATATGTGAGTGTGTCTGTTGATGATGATTTACCATTTTAATCGCCGTTGGCGCCGTCATCTCTGTACGATCTTCTTGGGAATGACCCACCGGGTGAGCTAAGGCTGAATCGAGAAGGAGTGAAGGTTAATGACTTCACGGAGCCTCATTATCTCTTGATGGTATTGCATTAGAAATATAAATTTGAGTATTGCTCATCTATGTTCTCCAAAAAGACGATTGAGCGTTAATATGATCCCCACCACAGTTACTAGGTCAGCCAAATGAGCTTGAGTTCACGGATTGCCATTCTCTAATATCTATTAATCAGGGGAAAGCCTGTCCATCCATTGGGAATCTAAAGAAGACGGTGTTTGCCAACAAGGCCAGAGAGAATCTCTAGCAAATCGTTACTATAGACAACTAAAAATTTCGGCAACTAATTTGCCTAGTTAGTTCATGGAGGCTCTCTAAGTACATAATTGCTTAGAATTAACCTTTCTTCTAACGACAGGTATGGTTGGCACAATGAATGACGAAGGACCCAAACGGTTATCATCTATGCCGGACTGGCCCTCCAGTCAGGAGAATTTGGACCCGACCCAATCCCAAGCTACGTTACCGACTCAACTTATACCATGCGACTTGGTTTTCTATCAAAATAGACGTCGGAAGAACAATAGGCGTCGAAAGCGAAACACCAGGCATCGATCAAACGAGAATATGGACCACGATTCTGTGACTAGTCCGCCGTTGCGGGCTGTTGTCCGGGTTGGTGATGAGCCTCGGATGCGCAGATACTATGAGAAGGCCTTTGAAGCTTTCCAGCAGGCAAATTGTCGAGTGATAGCGAAGGCGTTTGTTAAGTTTATCGAGCCGCGCAAGCAAGCGAATCACCCATACAATGGACGCTTGGCAATGTCGGGCGTCACAGGGAACCCCCAGTTTGACCCAGAACTAACGAAGCCGAAATGGTGGCCTACCGGCGTAACTCATAAGGAACCAGATCATTTGCAGAAAGATGGTGAGTGTTTAAAATCAATTCTTTTATGGTTACCAGATGGGCGCTGATGACTGGCAGAGAGAATCCGTCTACTAGTCCACATCCTTTGTGAACTAGGTAACAGCCATGGGGTCACGGCTCCAAAGCTTAGGGAAGCTGGCCAGGATTTCAGGCGCCAGATCGAGCCATCAAGACGTTTGAAAGTCCTGGATGAGATTTACACCGTCCGAGAAGCAGAAGAGAGGTACTTAAGAGGGGAGATTGGTCAGTTATCTTCTCACCATTGCAGGTCGATCATCAGGGCCGGGAACTGATCCCTGCGACATAGACAAGGACTGCCGCATCTATATCTCCGAAGTGCAACTCCCAGATCCTGAATTTGAGTTTGAATATAGGCAGGTTACCGATACGGCAGTGCTACAAAACCCGCACACCCTTTTGCCAGAATATAAAACTGATACCCGGTTTGAATCGACTGCTGAAGGAGGGATTGGTGTTCTCTTCCCTCATCAGAATGAGATTGGGCATGGAATGCCATTCAATCCTGCTGGAAGACCATATATAGCATATGATCACGACACCAGCAAGTGGGAGGAGAAACAGATGCTATCACTAGACATTTATCCTAATATCACGGCTGCTCCCTACCCACCCTTCAAGCGATTGGATTGCCTCGGTGGTTCATCATACTTTCATGATTGTGATGGCAAGGCAGTTCCAAACCCGGACTGTGCGGCTGGATTTCTCAGCGTAACACCACAGGAAGTAACTACTGACTCTCTTTGCCTGCCATGGTTTCCAGATCAGCCACCGATATTGTCCTCCTTCGGTCAACCGGGAGCCTTCGGCCTCTGGGGCACCAGCAGTCCAGAGAGGCCATGCTAAGTCCTTGGATAATAGCCCTACCTCAAAGTGAGTAAAGATCTGCTATTTATATGGGATTGGTGATGCTTCTCCGAGTCCAGGTTTCTATTAACCGCTGAGTTTTGATGTTTGAAGTGCTTCCTCCATGTGTAAGAAGAGTTACAGGAACATGACTGTAGTCCCCTTCCTTTGCTCTATTTACTTAGTTATCTCGGGCAGAATTGATCTATGTATATATGAACCGGGAGGACAAGGGTTGCACTTTCTTACTCTACAAAAGGAAAAACAAAATAAAAATAAAAACAAAAACACTCAAGCCGCTTTTCCTGTATTATAGAACTTCCTTACTATAGGGTTATCTAGAGCCCCCCGTTTGATATCACACGTACCTCGGCCTACCAGTCGTATAATAAATATATCATTGCTTCCTCTTATCCCCCATTTCCTTCTTTCCCTTCATTTTTCGATAATATATCCATATCCTTATATAAAGCATTATTCCATTTCTATAAATATACACTACTACCTACCTATTTGAAGTCGTCGCTGTCCTAATCGAATCCTCCAGTCGGGTTCCGGAAGGCGTGCCAACCGACCGGGGGCGTACGACGGATTTGCAATATGTATGTATTCACATGTATGTACATGTACAATACATAGGTACAAAAAGGCAATACTGGCTAAAAAAATATGTCAATTTACATGTTTAAAATATTTTGTGATTCGCTCGGGCATGGCTTCTTTCCGATGTCGTCTGACGCGGCCCATAATTAATTCCACACATTCACCTTTGCGCCGTGTCCAATCATCCACGTATCATGAGTTGGTAGCAGTTCACTCTAGGAATATGGCACCAAATCGCTGCACACACACGCGTATGATACCGATCGGTCCAGCTAATGTTGGTTGACATTGTCGTATTAGGCTACGAATCCTTGGCATTTAAACAGGCGGGCAGGTCGATCGAATAGTGGAATACGATGTATTGATTCCGGCATGTCTCGAGCTGTGAGTATAACTGCAGCTATGTAATAGTAGTCTATCTGAGTGACGCCCCAAGGATAGGAATGTGAGGAGTATACTAACACCTCATGCGATCTGGTTGCGGGGCTACATATGCCAACCGACTGGGGAATGAGGGAGTTTTGTTAAGGCTGCTGTAAGAGCTACCCGCGGTTTCCTTTCTCTTTCCAAGAGAAAACATTGGTATTCCCCGCTTTCGCATTGGCTACCTAGATGGCCATCACCACTCGACCTGTGCGTAGATGTTCTCCAATATTGATGCAGCAAGGGCGTCCGCGTTCGCAAGGTGTTCCGATGAAGCTCTTCGGCGAACTGGCAGACTCGCGCCAAGACCTCTTCCGAGAAGCGGATACAGGTGTTCTTTTTCCGATTGGCTGCTACACTCCGCAGTCATATGATCATTAGTCAGCATATCAGTAGCCCAAAGCTACTGATATGCTGATATGCTGACTAATGATCATCATAACTTTATTTGCAGTGTCAACCATCCTAATTAGGTTGGCTGTGGCGGTGCATGGACCCGAATGAGATCCACATCAGGGGCCAAATAGATTTAAATAAAAATAATTTTCAGCATACTTATTCTTGTGAATTATCAGTTATACTCATGGTCATTTATAG
>JAHQZX020000187.1:0-15180 GCA_019804575.2 Pseudotulostoma volvatum | reverse complement strand
CCGTTGGGAAAGAATCGTGAGGCATTGGAGAGGGTCAGAGCTTATCAGAAGTCTCGCTATGATAAGTTGCAACGCTTCGTAACATTCTCCACGGGCGATTTCATGTGGCTGGACCTTCGAGGGGTCTATGCAGAGTCTCGCTTCGGTAGGCTGTCAGGCCTATCGGATTGAACTGCCTATAGGGTCGCAAATCCATAACGTCCTCCAAGTATCGTTGTTACTAATGAGGAAGACTGCACATGGATTCCTGCAGAGATTATTCGGCGCCTCAAGCGGAAACTCCATGAGTTTCACTGAGCGAAACCAAAGAAACCAAGTATATGGGCGTATACTAGCGAATGATAGGAGGAGTGCGAAGGCAGCGAAATTGGGGTCCAGCAAGTGCGTGCAATATGTTTGTGCGAGTACGCCACGTACTCCGAGGCGCAATATATGTGTACTAGAGGCATAAGGTGTACTTTTGGTTATTTACATAGGTCTTCACTTATGCGAATAGATTGTCTTGATTGTTGCATGAGTCTTCACTCGTGTAATCGAACCGCGTGCGCTTTGAATGGATGCATTATATGTGTACGAGTACGGCTACTCTGAGGTGCAATATATATGTAGTTAGAGGCACAAAGTATGAGCGATTGGCGGTTTATATAGGTCTTCTCCTATGTAGACAGATCGTTGGCTGGTTGCATGGGACGACGTCCATGTAAACAGACCGTGTAAGTATGCTTGAGTTCAACATATCTGTACGAGTACACGGCATACTCAAGTGGTGCAATATATGTGTTCTTAGAGGCATAGGATGTACTTGGGTTATTTTCATAGGTCCTTACTTATGCAAATACTGGCAGGTTGTGCGGTTTGGGTTGTTACAAAGGTCTTCACCTGCGTAATTGAACCGTGTACGCTTAGAATGCAATATAGTTGCGTGAATATAAGATTAAGGTGTTGCGTTATATGTGTATTCAAAGGTACAAAGTATGAACTGTGTTACGATTGTCTATTTAGGCGTGTCTTCACCTGTATAGATGGATCGTTGACTAAATACATGGGTCTTTACTCGTATAGAAGGGCGCATCATGAATTGGTTACATAGGTCTTCACTTGTGTAACCAGAGTGTATTTATTAGTTGAGTTTATTAGACGACGTCTATATAAATCAATAAGTTGGTTCATCGCCAGTGCTGATAAGGCGGCCCCTCACCCGGGTAGACTGTAAAGCAAGTGATAGGGAACCAGAACTGAACTGGAGTTAAGACTCGCTGTCGAGACTCGTCTACCCGTGATAGATCGATAAGGCAGCCCCTTACCCGGGTAGACTGTAAGAGATATGCACGGTGGAACAAGGAGCTTCGCTCTTGCTTCTAAGAACAGAAGGCAAGCCACGCTTGTTGAGATGAGCACTGAGATAGAACCCAGGATCTAGCCGGGGGTGTTTCTGTGGAATTCTATGTGGCTCGAACGCGTAAGCGGCAGTGAGATGGCATTGGCGAAACCTCTTTTTCCCCGCATGGCAAAAGAAGTTTTTCCCCACTGGGTTTTTAAGCATGCGATGGTTTTTTAGTGAGATCCCTTTGCTTGAGCTGCAAGCTTCGAGACGAAGCTTTTCGGAGGGAGGAAAAATGTAAGGCCTCACCTATGTTCGCTTACAAGATACAACGTTACGCATGCACGGACGGTAGCTACGCTAAGACACGTGATGCACACGCTAGATGATTGCTAGATGTCAAGGACACGGAGTCAGGCTATCTATGTACATAATACCAATCAATTCTCGTACATTACCACACGTCATCATCTCCTCCTAAGGATAGCTATCCCCGATTCTTACAGGCCATCATCATTGTTAGATGTCTCCATATTATTAGAGAGAGAAAGCAAGCCAATTCGCCTATAGTAATTCGTTAGGCACCATTCCATAAAAACTAATTACCGTCTACTTACCCTGAATCCTGAGAGTAAATAGCCCTAAAAATCACGTTAATGTTTAATCACCCTAAGTCAGCTATTGTACTTACTCCCGTCCACTTAATTATCCCCTTGTGAAGTAACAAGGCAAAGGTAATCTGTCCAAATTGGTCCAATGTTTTCAACACGCCGGAATGTGTAGGAAACGTTACCGTCCCCTACTACGGTGCCTTTTCCCCTGCCTGTCAACAGAACTAACTTTAAATGGTTAAGCTCCAAGACGCGTCTACCCACCGAATATTACATATTACTGGTAATATTACGCCTTCGTAAGATACCTAAATTACCTTATCGTTATCGATAAGACCGTGGGCGGGATAAGGCCTCGTTGTTAACATTCCGTGAAGATCTTTCTCTCCTTATACCCAGTGTTCTGTTGATATAGCACCTAATTCGAATTAAGGGCCTTTTCCCTCTTTGGCTCATATTATATTTGGCTGTCTGTCACACCTCTAATGATGTAACCGTTGATTATATCCTTACTAAATAAAGTATTTCCAGATATGGAGAAGGCTCGGAAGCGCCGCAGGATTCGTTGCCTATGCCATGTCACGAATCTTATGGAAAAGGCTTTTCTGCTCGGCCTAAAAGAGAAAGAAAGAGATAACAAGGGACCTTGTGGTTGAGTATGAGTCTGATTACGAAGATATTTCTCATGTCTGGAAGAAGCATATATAAAACTCAATTCGGCACATTCATTCACCACCATAGCGACGTCAGCGCTTTAAGAAATGTTATGTTGATGAGAGAAGCTGGAAGGACTTTAATGGACTAGAGGTGTAAATACCCCTTTCACGTCTTGTAACTTGGGATAGTTTTGCTTACTTTTAAGCAGTTACTCCGGAGCAATGAGACACGATGGAGCTCTTATTTCCTTTTAATCGGTCGGGCCTTAAACTGCCGGAAAAGAATTTTGCAGTATCTAGGCGAAGAATCGATCGGAAATAGCGACCCGATCACTCGAGAGGACTTGAGCATTTTGGAGCATGTGCATGGTTTCCTCCATTGTTTTTACCAGGCAACGTTATCTAGTGAAGGAAACGATAGCCACCTTGGAACCCTGGAAATTAGCTTTCAACTCTCGACTTCCTCCTTACAAGAAGCTTCAGTCAAGTTTCGAGAACGAAGGGAAAAGACCCCGAAGCCCTCAGAATATACCTGGCTGGAAGCTTCAGCGGTTAACGCTTTGCGGAAATGCGAGCACTACTATAGCCTTACTGTAACGACACCCGCAGATAGGGTAGACTGTCACCTTGTTATCCCCACACTTCCATATTAGGATATGTATTCCTACTGGCTCAGATAGCCATGCACGCACACAGCCACCGCTATCTGTATCTGCCTCTTTTTATGTATATAGCCGAGCTGCCCCTTCATGGTTCTAAGTGTGATGACCCAAGCCCAAAGCATAAGTAATGGATTCGTTGTACTAAGCTAAGGGGCGATCGTACAAGAATCCAAAGGCAAAGAAAGAAAGAAAGGAAAATAGAACGCGGGAAGGGAATACAGGACATACAAGTTGTGGGTCATGTGACCCATACCCGAGCCTGGTCCCGTCACACTAAGGGTCAGCAGTTAATCTGATTTTACCCTTCATTCTAGTATTGGTGCCTTAGTAGGCAAGCTTTCCCGATCCTATTTCCTTTACACTTACGGACGACAGTGCAGCTTACTATGCTGAAAAGTTCTTCAGCTAACTCGTAAGTGGACCAGGCTGGAATAAAAATGGAATGGTGAACCCAAGAAGCGACATCGTCTAAATGCAGCAAAAGAAGCCGTCCAAGTATTGCGGGAAGAGGAATATAAAGGGAAGTTTGTTATTCCTAATTCAATAACACTTGTTTCCCGACTACAACAAGTGAGCCAACGAATCCGACCTCGCGACTTATGGACGACAAGAATTCTACGCAGGAAGCCGATTGGGGTAATGGTGAAGAAACACGTGAGAATGTTAGTGTAGTAATTGTGAGGAATTCGGTGAGAACAGTGGTGGGGAGGATAGTGATGAGTTATCTGGCTTGTAGCTTGAAAATTCAAATAATAATTCCTTAGTTCATGAACAGAGTAATGATCGATATGAACTGTCTTATAGAGAACTACCTATAAGGGACTTCCCTTGACTATTTAATATTTTCCTTCCTTGTGGGAGCTTCCTACAACGCGGAGGATCGTTCTCAGATCCCCAAGCTATAAGAAGCCCGGCCTCCTTTTCTGCTTTCTTGTCTCTTCTCTCTTTCCTTTTCCAAGCTCAATATTTTCGTACATAGCTGCCTAGGTTTAGAGATAGCAATCCACTCTTTCTCTTCTTAAATTGAGCAACCGTCATAATGAAGGTCTCTAGACCACACCCAGTACATAGTAAATTCTCTTATACTATGTATGGCTTTAGAGAAGCATGCCTTGCGCCCGCTCTCATAATAATAACAATAGCCCATTGCTTTGTTCAGCCTTTTGGCTTCCATGTAGCTGCTGTCTTGTGTGTACTAGATTAGTACTTAGTAGTCATGCATCACGCTTAGCCCTATCACCTGATCGGCTCCTTCAATCTCACAGGTCCACCAGCCTGCTCTCTCAGCGATCGTCGGGTCCGGAAGTCTAGCGGGCGGCCATTCAAACCGCCGGCTGTGGAAGAAAATCTACGCATCGCTAGCGTGCAGTTAGCGCATTGGTACGTACACGTTCGTCAGAGCTAGCCTATTTAGGTAAGTCATGAATCAATGGTGTTTATCACGTGCTTCCTGTACCCTACATAGAAATCTACAGAAATCGATTAATCCTGCTCTCAAAATAACACATCAATAATCCGCCCGCAGATCTACATTCGGTGAGATCAGTGGCGCCTGATTCCAAATGGTGCTTCTCCGCCTGACCGTTAAGGTCTATCCTCCCTCGCAGCACTCCCCCGCGTTGACATCAAGCGGCCAGTTGGGGCAGCATCCGAAAAGGAGCAGCATAGGTGTTACCCCACCGCCGGTGAGCTTCCTACTGGTGCTGCACAGACCGGACAACATTACGTTGAGTGTCCTTGCGGGCATGATTCACGAGAAATGGACGAAGCTGAGACCACATGCTCCGTAAGAACTCCGACGGTCAGATTGAATCGGCCTTGACTTGTTACCGGTTCCGCTCACCATGGATATTTGATTAATGAGAGCATGGTCGCGTAGGCCCCTGAATATCAAGAAATTGGTCGACGATGAACATGATCAGGATGACCTCGATGCCGATTTGACAGTGACCGACGTGTTCGTTGACACCGGGAAGGCACTTCATGACGGTTTTGACCAGCGGGCCACGGTCCGGGTGGTTCAAGAGCCTCGAGATCACGTCCCCGTTCGTTATCCTTCAGTCGTTCAGGACTGGGGAGCCTCTGTCCAGGACGATCAAGATCAATTGAGGGGGAAGACGGAGAATACTCGGCTTTCGCCTATCCCAGAAGAGCCCTCCCGGACTTCGCCTGTGGGAAGTCCTTTGAACAGACTTCCCGATGCGGGCAAAGTTCAAGATGAAGAGAACAAAGCTGTGGAGGTAGCGATGAGGGATTCCTTCCTATGGTCTGTGGAACAAGGAGATGTGGTGGTCCCTCGCTCTCCACCCTGTTGGAGTCACACTTCCACTGAGTCGGTTCTGGATTCGCTAGAAAAGGAGATCGCCGACACTCCCCAGGTCAAACGCCTAGTCAGCCCCGAGTTAGGACCTTCTCCGACGCCTGTTCCCCGCCCTGTGGTGCAGCTTTCTGTGTCGGGTAATGCCCAAGATGACGTTTCAAGCGTGTCTCCACAATCGCCAGCGCCTCAGGGACCTACGTTCTCGAAACAGATCATGAATTTGAGGAAGTTGGGGGTCGGGACTATAGGAAATGGTGAAATGGTAGATCCGAAATCGACCTCTCCTCAACCGAATCCGATCACCCAGGACGACGCACCGATAGTGGTAGTCATTAACGGCTCGGACCAGTTAGCCGAGAAGACTCCCCTCCGCGAGTCACTAGTCGCAACTGCCACCGCCAAGAGGAAAAGGAATTTATCAGCTCTCACTTCCAAGAAAAAACCTCGGTTGGGTCTCGTTGGCGGCCCCTGGGATGATATATCGAAAGCCCGTAAGCCCCAGAAGACTCGAGTTGAGCCGCCCAATGGTATCGGTCCACCGTCTCCCCGAGATCAAGACCAGGGGCTAGGATTGGCGACGATTAATAGCCCGACTGGGAGACAGATGACAGAGTTCTCTCTCTTTCGCGCCGCATCCGAGGGTGGTGTGGCGGCTGGTGGAGCAACTTTATCGGAACCCCTGTCCCTAGACGTCGTCAATAACAACAAGGACGTCTCGGCCCATATAAGTCAGCCTGGTGACATATCTGCTTTCCAGACTCAGAACCACAATGAGCCGGCCTCGGACGACCAGTCCATGTCATTCATGCAAGAGGACCAGGCCATCAAAACACCGCCTAATGCAGCCGGATCCACCTTGAAGACAGTGCCTCACAAGGCCTCCAGAATTATGTCTGAACCAGATTTGAAAACAGCTCAGCCAACCGATCCCACGCCCCAGATCAAGCGGACTCAGCCGCCCAGGAAGGTTGTCTTCCCGCCAGATGTTTCTCCGGGTCGACTGCGGCAAATTACGCTTGAGGCGAGCCAGAAGTTCGATAGGATTGACCAAGAGAGGGCCATGTGGGAGCGGAAAATCAAGGCAGCAGAGGAAGGGCATGCTGGTTCGAAGTACCTTCAGCTCCTTCATGACTATTTTGAATGTTGGTTTGAGGTGGCAGAATTGGAGAAGAAGCGTGGTACGAAGCGCGTTACCTCTAAACTTCGCTCGAGACTGGCGGATTTGGACAAGGCCATTCAAGAGAAAGAGGCCACGATGCGAATATCCACCTCACAGGTGGGAGAAGATGATGTCGACAGAGCGGGTTCTCGGCGAAGCGATCAGATACTGGTTGGAAGAGCGATACCTACCACATCGGATGGCTCCATGCTGCCAGCTTCGGATAAGATCCGTCCGACGAAGCGTATCGGCAGCCGAAAGGACGCGCCGACCCAAGTGCAGACGATGGCAGCCGGCAGGGACTCGCCCATAAGCGAGGTTCGGACCCGTCTCAACCTCAAAACCCTTCTGAAAGAGCAGAGAGAGAAGGAGCGAAACAACCAAGTGGTGGAAAGGGGAGAGCGACCGGATCCTATCGTCGGCTGTAGGCAGAGGAGGGACATTTTCTCCCCCCCCAGCTCAACGAGCAGTTCGACAGGCGGGAGTGATAGTGACCGGGAGAGCGATGATCTTGACAGGAGCAGCAGCTGAGGCAATCATACAAGTCAAGGCCAACTTGGAGGAGTTGCCTGGGGGACGGCTCCATCTACCCCTGTCCTACAATACTGGCAGTTTAGATTCCCTACATGTGTAGCGACAGCATTGGGCTCTCGGCATACAATCTTAGACTTCTTTTAACATCGGAATTGCATGCTGGTGTTTCGGGGTTATATAGAGTCCACTTCGCTTGGAAGTTGGGGGACGTCTATTGTAGTTGGCCTCTTATTGTAGGTATACAACCACTGTACATGGAAAATGAATTTGAAAAATAAAAGAAATGCCCCTATCCTGTCCATACCTCGTTTTTCTCCTTTTCGTTCCAAAAACGCCTTTGAACTTTTTTCCGTTCGCTCATCCACGTCCTTCACCTACCCGCTTTGCATCACCTAGTTACAAGATCCATTCACCGTCGTCCCATTTGGCCGGATGCCAGGGTTGTCCTTCCACCCTTCCGGCGGAGACTCGATGTCCACGAGCCACCCGAACGAGTCCGGGATCTTGCCGAACTGGATCCCCTGCAGGGTACGTAGAAGATGGTGGAATACCTCGCCGCCCGCGCCATCTTCTCCACCGCAATCAAAACCGAAGCGATCGTGGCGGGATCGACGGGTGATACTTGAGATAGGCACGAGGGCTGCGGCGGTGCCGGCGGCCATCACCTCGTCGAACTCGGGGATTTCCTCGTAGGGAATGCGCCGCTTCTCGACGCGGTAGCTGAAGAGGCGCTCCCCGATTTCACACACCGACGCAGCCGTCACCGAGTCGATGGCGGTCCGACTATCTGGTGTCACGAGGATCACGGTGCCATCTGGACCTTTCCGCACGCCGATGAAAGCTGACGTCGAGAACTCGTCCACCTCGGAGCGGGTCTTGCTGTCGAGGTGGAGAGTGATGTCAAAGCCGTCCTGACGGGCGCGTTCGCTGTGGCGTAGGACGGGGGCATAGTTGCCGCCCACCTTGGCTGCTCCGGTGCCCTCGGGGGCGGCACGATCAAAGTCCTCGAGAATGAGCGCATTGACAGCATGCTGGCCATGGTAGACACCAGTGGGCATCACAAAAACGACAAACCGGTACTCGTTCGGCGGATTGAGACCCAGTTGAGCGGACGACCCGAAGAGAAGCGGCCGCACGTACATAGCGGCACCGGTGTGGTGGGGGGGGACAAATTCAGCATTGGCTGCCACCGCGAGACGGACGCACTCCACAAACAGCTCCTCTGGCACATGCGGCATTGAGACACAGTCGGCTGAACGCTGCATGCGCAGTGCATTCCGCTGCGGGCGGAAGATGGTGATGCGCCCACTTGCATGGCGAAACGCCTTCAGTCCCTCGTACGCCTGCTGTCCGTAATTCAAGCCGGGGGCCATGCCATGCAGTGAAATGAATGGCGATGCGACAAACCGGGGTGGGGACCAAGTAGCATCTCCGCTAAACGAAAAACTCGACTCAACATGGCCATTGACTGAGGACAATTTGGGGTCAGCCTTCGAATTCTGAAACTCTTTCCGACGGACGGGTGGAGAGAATGAAAAGGATAGTACCTTCCCGAACCTTGAATCCAACATTACTCCAGTCTATCGTCCTGGACCGTCAGCATCAATATCACAAGAAGAGTATCCTGGACGGAAGCCAAGTCTATTAACTGACCAATCGAGTCGACGGGGGGGGGAGGAAATGCGGCTGCCATGTTTTTTTTTTTTCCCGCCAAGGGGAAGTCTGTAACGTAACCAACCCCTATTCTAGTGGGAAGGGGGAAAAAAGAAAACGATCAGAAAAAGATCAGAAAAACCAGAAAGAGTCAGGGTGGCTGGCGTTCTGTTCGAGCGAGAGCTGCAGGGCAGAGAAAGAGGGAAAGAAGGACCAGAAATGGGTCTTAAAGAAGGGTCAGCACGTCAGCACTCTTTGTTCTCTTCTCTTCTCTTCTATCATATCCGACCGCCAAAAGCTGAGATGTATCAGGTTCGCACCAGCCCCGGTTTTTCTGGTTTCTTATTCGTACATCCGCCGTGATTTGAGTCAGGATAATCGATTTCCCGAGCGGGTCGCCAATCATCGCTCTTGGGTTCTCCATCGGACGTAGACTTAGGAGTGTAATGATCCATCGGTGCGATGTCCCTCGTCGGATGAGGCATCGCTCGCTCCCCCGCCTGATCTCAGCCAACAAGTTACAACCCCTTTCCTAACTATCCCCAAGTTATTGGTTTTGACAATATAGTTGGATAGTTGGAATAATTTTTCCTCTAACTATTAATTAGTATGATGAGATAGATATTATATTTTCTGTTGCGGTCGCAGAGAATCATCTACTGTCATCATCTCATCTTATCATCAACTTCCAAGTTCTATCTAATTCTATCTAATCTATGACTGGGCTTGGATACAACAAGATCCAAGGGCAAGATCACATCATCTGATGAAGTCCCCAAGTATCTCCGACCAGCCCCATGTTATGATTGGTTGATCACATCGGCTGAAACATTGGTTACCGGCACTAGCCCAAAACGGGACCTGGCTGAGATCAGCTTTTTTTTTTCTCTCTCTCTCTCTCTCTGGTGGGAGAGGGATTTAATACGGAAAGCAGCTTCTTTTCCCTGACACGGAGTTTTCATGTTGGCTTTCGCTTATAGATACCGTACCATCTCACCCCCCCCCTCCACAGCGGGGTACCAAACGTTACAGGAAGCCTGTCGGGATGGGATGTACATGGATACTCCAATTCAAGCGGCTCTGTTTAACTCTATTACCATATGCAACTATCCACAAGGAGATGAAGTACGGGGAAAGATGAAAAGGAGGGAAAAGGGGCCTTTAGGGTTATGATTGGACAGAGAAGCGTCATCATATACGGGACATTAGAGTGGACCCCAGCATCTGAGTGGGGGGAAGTCTGGACGCCTTGAGATTATGGACGAGGTAGTGACCCGCGTTCGGATGGGAGGTGTAGAGGCTCAGGGTCTCCAAGCAAAGCATATCAAAAAAAACAAAAAAGCCCCCCCCCCAATAAGAAGGGTATTCGCATATATTCTCGCGGTGAGTCTTGACGGTGCCACACACAACCCCGAACCAATCAGGCAGCGTATCTTTTGCGGTCGGGACTTGCCATGTCTCCCTGGTCATTTCGGCATCCTTAGGATAGCGTTTTTGACGAGCCAAGTCGAAAAGGGAAAAAAAGGAGGAAAAGGACCAAAAAAGGAGTAGCATCGGGCGTGGCTTCGTAAATCGTAAGACCCCCACATTAAAATCAAATGCATCTAGACGGTACATAAGACCGGATTGAGCAGACCAGGTTTGTTTTCGTTCAACCCAAACAGAAACACCCAGGCAGCATATGTAGGAAATTCCGAAAATGTTAGAAGGGAAAGGAAGTCGAAAATCAAAGGGAAAGAAAGCAACAAACCCCTTATGATCCTGTTCGCATCTTGTCCAGAAGATCCCGCACACAGCTTCTTTTTCCCACGCGATGATAGTAGGTCTTGAGTGAAGGCCACTTGGCCAGAATCTGTTCACCAGTTTCCTCTACCATTTCCCTCAACAACGGCCAGAAGGCGCAATCGTCAATGCCTAATGTGGGGCCCTCGAGGTAGTGCTGACCGTAGAGAGCTTGTTCCCATGATGATAATAGGGCCTGAATGATCGCCTCACCGCGATTCGGTTGTGACTGCCGCCAGGTTGCGGTCAAGTTACTGATTTTTTGCAGTTGTTTTCCTCCGCTTAGTCGGTCGATTTTGGCCCTCATCATTGCTCCCCGAGGAGAGGTGGCCAGATAAGACAGAATGGAGACATCGCCTCGAACAGTGGTGGTTCCGTCGGGGCTCAGATAGACCGGCTGGGTCACGACGGTGGCGTCATGATTACGGAAAGGAAGCTCGTGAACGGCGGTGTAGCGCAGTCCGGCCTCTGCCAGGGCAAGTCGTACGCGAAGATCGGAAATGACGTCGCCGCTAAGCACCAATGTCGCCACAGATTGAGTCTCAAAGTTGACGACGTCGAAGCCCTTGCCATAAATGGTGTCCCAGTTAAAGTTAGCGTCTTGATTCTCCAGGCCAAAGGCGCGAACTAGACGTTGCGTTTCAGTGGCTTCTCCGTGGATCACGGGTCGCGCCTGGTCTGAAGCCTTGGCCACGGCACCCTGACCCCAGATAGTCTCGGGCTCCCCGGGCTTAATAAACGTCCCAATGTGGCGAAAAGTCAAGGAAATTCGCTGGCCTCCAAAGGCGCGTTCCGGGGATAGCTTTTCCCGGTCCGAGCGCCGGTCGGGACGAATTCCATGTAGCCAACGTCGATTAGTTTGCTCCCCCAAGACGAACAGGGACGCATGAGGCATCGGTATGCGCTGGGTGGGCCGGTTGGGTGGGGTCTCATCATTCCCGCCGGTGGTCGACGTCGGCGAAGCTGCGTTAACGGCGGAGGGTTTGGCCCGCAGGACCATGGTGCGCTGGGCACCTAGACTCACATTGGCAATAAACGAGCCGCGGACGATGTCTAAGGTCTTGTCGGCGTGCTCCGAGATGCGATCCTGCCCATCCCGGTACAGCTGAATGAGAATGTGGTTTAAAGGGTGACCCAGGAGGCGCTCCACGACGACGTGTACCCGCTGAATGGTTGAGGTGTAGGGCTCCAAGGGCGGGGACTCGTCCGCCGGGTGGCGATAGATGGGCCAGGTACCATCGGAGTGGATCTCGCCCTGCACAGCCACGAGACGCGGGACGGGCCCGGAGAGGTGGTACATCGTCTGCCAGCGCACCTCATCCCGGATGCGCTCGAAGGCGTCCGGGGGAAGCTCCAGGTCGTAATGAATGCGGGAGTCACCTTCCCCAATGAGATCTTCCCGTCCGTCGATAGCCGCTGAGGAATTCGGCTGGGGTTTTCTCATTGATTTCGTGCCCGTCTTTGCAGATGGGGGATTCGCGACAGGTTCACCGGCATTGGATGAGCACGATGAGTGGTCAGAAAGATGATGAGGCTGCCGCGCGACACTCGATTCCGGCTCATCCGCTGGTCGGGGCGGGGCAGTGGTGTTCTGGACCGGATCACAGTTGGCTGCGGCGCCTTCATCGTCCCCATCCTGGTGATCCTCGGCTGAAAACCGAGCGACTAGATGGTCGAGATCCCCCTCAAGGTCAGCGGAGGTCGTATTGGACGACAGTGGAGGGGAAGTCGCGCCAGCACAGGCGAGAGCCTCGGTCTCCTCCCATTCGTGTTCCTGCAAGAGTTCTTGGGTGGAAATGCCGCTAGCACCCAGAACATCGGCCATGCGGCGCATGGCCTCCTCGTGGCGGGCGAAACTCCGGAAGCCCAAGCAGTCCTCGATGAGGGTGATAGCAAAGCCTTGGCGAACGGCGTCAAGGGCGGTAGCATAAACGGAGATATTCGATAGGGCGCCGCACATGTAAAGCTCGGTGACTAATCGCGACCGTAGGGAGAGCACGAGGCCTGGCGATTGTAGGGCAGAGTAATCAGACTTAACGATAATCGTATCAACGTCCGGATCGATGGCCGCTACGATAGGGGCCGGAAACTGAACTCCGGGAGTCTGTGGCTGGCAGGCCGGATCAGAACCAGACAGGAAGGCTTCGGGGTCAACCTGAACTTTCTCTTCCTCGTAGTCGCTATCTTCTTGGTCTTCACTGGTATCACGACCTCTTACAGAAACCCTGGTACGCTTGGAGGGCGCGGTACTGCGACGCTTGCTGTCTAATGGACCAGCAGCGAGCACCACACGATCCCTCCCGCTGTCAGGATCAATTAACGGACAGGGGGATTCGAACTGCGATTGTATCCAGACCACATCGCCCGTTTGCCGGAAGCTCTGAACCAGGGTGGGAATGCGATCGAGGAAGTCGAGGATCTTCGGCACTGACAGACGTCCGGATGGACGCACGAAGTCATTTTGTAGATCGAGCACCAGTAGAGCCTTGCGGGTACTGATCGTGGGGAGTAATTCGGGGGGTACACGAATCGTCATCGCAGGAAATGAAGCAGCCGCCGTAGCAGAAAAAGGGGAGGGACTCCAATGAAACCGGCACAGGATCGGAAGATATCAGCAGAGGGAACGAAGAATTCCGATTCCCTATGATAGCGGGAGAGGATGAAGCAGGAAAGAAGAGGAAGCAGCCAGACGATTCATGACAAACCAAAGAGAAAGAGAAAGAGCAAGAGAAAGAAGAGAAAAAAGATCGACAGCGAGACGGGACGAAGGTCGATCGTCTCTATCTAGATCCTCTCTGGGGACGATCGGAAAGAAGAAGGTGATCAGAAGAATCTGCAAGGTTGATCTTCCGGTGGACGGTCCCCCTTTTCCTTCTCTTGGCGCTGTTTTGATTTTGATTTGATTTGTTGGTGTTTGATAAAGATCAAAAGAAAAAAGACCAGGAGGGATGCTGAGTCAGCGAATGGATTGACCGCCTTCGGAGTTGGGACTAGCTCCCGCTGTTGTCTCGGTGGCTGGGCCAGACCGCTAGTCTAGACTAGCCACTAGCCTGGAGACGGTCTGGGCGGGCCTGAGCAGTTTTAATAAACACAATGGAAATGGGGAAATGGCCAACTTCCCCCGGAATCTTGTAAAGGGGGCTCGAAGGCTCGAAGGACCTAATCCGCAGATTCATGCGATATCATCCGTAAAAGTTAAGTTCAAGTAATGGTGGCTCAAGTAGAGCTAAAATACATCATCATTCATATAGTGCCTGCTTGTCGTAACAAGTCTCAGTCAAAATACTAACTAATCTAAAGAAACTCCAGGACCCACCGGATCCATTACGAACACACGGTCCTCCAAACAACAAATAAGAGTTGGGACGAAGTCAGAAGTATTAAGTTGCACACTAAATTATCGGATGATAAGCTTGTGGAGCAGTTTGCGGGCAGACCTTTCTTCCAGTCAGAAGCTGGCGATATTCAGGTCAGTGACGTCAATCATTCGATGAGATATTGGCCGTGGACCACTCGACAGAAAAAGGCAAAACATATTTTTTGACCTGATCTGGCAGGATGAAACATTCAAGGAGAGGGCCGTAACAAGTACCGTAAGAAGTAAGAATTGTTCGCTCCGAGCTTGGGGCGCTTAATAAAAAGATCATGGTTTCTGGTGGATTTGATCCTGCTGCAGACCTCGAGGACTTTGACCTTCAAGATGTCAAATATCAAAAAGCTTGCGACAAATACCTTCCGGCTCCTACCTATATTATACCTACTAGTGGTTGGGAACGGTGATGTAAATGGATTGGATGTGGAATCGTGGATGGATATCCAGTTACATCCCCTTCTTCAGAACACATTTTTTGAGCTTTCTATATGGCTTAAAGAGCGTGGATGGGTGATAAAACTTTGATCCATAATAATCTACCCAAGATAGTTGACGAGATGGTTGCTGTGGGTAGTTGGAGATTGGAGGGAGATGCATAAGTAGATGACAAGGTTTTGAACCGTATTCCGCGAACGCTAAAGAATGGGACTCGAATCTATGGACAGGAAGTCATCCACGGATTTATAGTAGACTCGCTGATCACCAATTCTAACTCAGCAGGAGAGCCTCTCTTCAGCTGAATAATAATGTGATATGATATATCCATTTTGAGAGTTTCCAGTTCGCTCTGATTGGCCCCCCCCCCCCCCAAACCCAGCGTCACACTTAGACCCATCTCATCTCCCATCTCGACTCTCGTCTTCCATTCGCCCAACTGTCCCCCATATCGTTCTCCTTCACAATTGGCCCACCGTAGATACCTCTAGCCGTTCTTCGGTTTAGCTCTTTGGTCTTGTCTCGCTACATCTCACAATGAGGAACTTACCTACCTATAGGAATTGGTAAGGACACAAAACGCTTTGGCTAAGGACGCAACATGCTAACCGCTTATAGATAACACGTACATAGCCTAAACATACAAATTTACGGGTATTGTAATGATACCCCAC
>JAHQZX020000186.1:0-15210 GCA_019804575.2 Pseudotulostoma volvatum | reverse complement strand
TGCTGACTTGAGGCGTCTCTTCTATCTCTGCAGGGTACTCTGGGTTTTGGGTCCTCTCATCGCTAACCTCCGGCTCAAAAGACATGATATGATACTAACTTAATAGGGTATCTTTAAACTGCCGCTACGCTATAGCTCTTTGGCATTAGTTCCAAAGCTAAAGATGTATTAGTTCCATAACTCCATAACTATAAGTTAGATTGTCATTTACATCCGCTTTGGGGACCCCCTTTTGATAACGCGGCTGCCTCAGGCTGGAATGAGAGCCGTAGTTCGCATCGTAAATAAACACCATCACCAAAATATATATTATTTCACTTACTTTGTACCTGCCTAACGGTTACATTGCCAATATGTCATGGCTGTTGACATTTACAAGTTACCTCCGTATTGTAAAGCATAGGAATCTGTTCTAGCAGTAGAAGACTTTTCGCCTTAGCAGAATATGCATGATTACAAACGTAGGGACGGTCTGTTTATTTACGACACGAACTGCGGCTTCTTGTCGCAACCTGAGGCAGGGAGGGCGCGGAAGGGGGCCCGCTTTGTCTTGGTTAGGTCAGCTCCTTGCCCCAAAACTGATTCAACACAACTATCTTCGTCATTCAAGAAATTCAAAAAAAGGCTAATAACGAACTGTCCTAATTCAGAAAAAACGAGGCTAGGTCAAAATACCCACTCTTCTGGCTGTTTCTTAGGATGACAAGCTGCCACACTCTTTAAGGGCCCTGTTACCTTTTATCCATGACCGAATAAGCTTATCTCGCTCCTCCGGCTCCCAATCCACTGATTCAGCTTCTAACTCATAATATCGCTCCGTCAATCCACCCAGAACCTCTCGGAATTGAAGCTTTCGGTGTACGGAGGCACCGATTTCTTCATCTATAGCCTTTGCCATATGGTTTCGTTCTATTCCCTCATATAGCCCGAACCCAGAGTCCTCCCATTTAAAATTCCCGAGCGCCCAGTATTCATCGGTCGATACATTCACGAAGATCCTGTGTTGCCCCAGGATGTAGCGACATGGTAGCTGCCATTTTCGGTAAAATAGACATTTGCATTTTAGATCGTCGCCTATATCATTAATGGGTGTAATATTAGCTTCACCTTCGGCCTCTAGGGTCCCCAGCTCATCAAGAATTCGTAGCTGTATAAGGTACGGAAACTTTCGAAGCATCAGGATTTCTCTAAATAATTGATTTAGTATTCAGGGGTAGTGAACTGACCAAAAACCAACCACAAAGCTCCTTCTAAATTGATACTCCCGATTATTCGCTCGCTTCTGTTTGAGCGTATCGTGCCCGCTCTCTACTACGTTAGTCGAACGTGTTTGGAGCAGTAGGCTACAGTGTTGACGGGCGTATATAGCCCACCGCTTAGAGACATTTTTCCATTCCTTTTCAATATAATCAACAGTTTTTGTATCGTCCTTGCATGCCTTAGTCGCTGCATCAATCGAATCCTCGCAGCTAGCCTTAGTCTGACGAATGTATAGTGCGGCGTAGAGGTGTTGGAAGATCATGGAATATTTCTCCTTTTCTGGGTTTGATTATCATGTACCTATTGGCTTCAAATACTAGAGGAAACTCACTGAGATGACGCCGCAGGGTACTCAACAACAGAGGAAGTGGCCAACTTCAGTTTCTCCAGATTCTAAACCCTTAAATGCCTTCTTAACCGCGGCCCGCTCAGCTGCAGAGTCATCTGCCAACATATATCATAATAGCCAGCGATTACCGCGCCACCGCTTAGCCGTACAAAGCCCTTCTGTAATGCACGAAGCTATATAATGGACTAGGCCGTAATGTTGAGTATACACTCGACATTTCTATGACCTTTTGGTCGAGTGGTGTAGCCCGTATAAAGGCCTAGCAGGTGCGCATTACACCTTTGCAGCCATGATATCACTAAGAAACCGCAGAAATAAACTCATCTCTCACCATCAGAGTGAGATACCACTTGAGGCGGTTTGTTTTATGAGTAGAATTCATCATCGTGAAGAAACCGTGCCAAGTAAGGTGTTTGACGCCTTTAGAAGCGAATACTAGACTTTATGAGACTTGCTGGTTTCAACCTTGCTTACCTTCCAGCCTTTTTTGTATAGCAATTCAAGGAGCTCTGAAATCTATACGTCTGTAGGTAAGAGGCTCTCTTTCGTCCGTGGATTAGGGTTCTCTTGAAGCCAGCATTGACCAGCGTTGTGAATTCCTTAAGGGAAAGACCTTCACCACCAGCTCTTTGAATGGCCTCATGATTGCCGTTCCGGGAGCTCCGGGAGCTCCTGAAGTTGCTGGGGATATGACTAGGTCCTATCAGCTGGGGCTCTCACTTCGGACGTCACTATGATCCACACCAACCCATGAGAAGGTGATAAAGCCATTCATCTCGTACCGCTTTGGCAGTACAAGGGCAGGCCTGCAGCTTAGCTGCTAGACGCTGGCGTTGACGATTCCTAGAAATACCCACTTAATAAGTTTAGGTACTCTAAATTTGTGGTCACCGGCGGTTGTATCATAGAAAAGTCGCCGTCATCGTCCGGTTATGGCGTAAAATTCAAAGTCATCATACCATCATGTGTCGCGATTATAACTCGTTCTACATCTACCAACGTCGGGAATAGACAGCTTTACATTGACCTAACTACCTAGTTAAGCTAGCTGTACTGTATTAGTATAGTAGTAGTATAGTAGTAGTAGTAGTTGTTGTTGTTAAGAAAAAAGACAATCACTAAAGACATGGAGGCTCCCATATTCTCAGTAATTTAGAGATTCCCTTTCTAGATCCTTTGTTTTGTCGGATCAGAACTCCAATATTTCGTTTCTGTTGAATTCTTTCGATAGTTTTCACCGTTTCCCTGCCAACTACCGGCATGTTTCTACGGTTTACTGGAAGTTGCTCCTCTGAGTGTTCGCAACGTCATGTATGACAGTACCCTTACCGTTCAAACGACGACAAAAGAAAGGAGAGGAAATATAAGAGAAAACTACTTATATACAGAGTGATGATGACTACACTGTTAAGGTACCTAAGTCTCAGGTCTCTCTTATTAATAATTATCCGCAAAGGTTGCCGGGTACAAGTCGAGATCATAACTATGTACATGTACTAACTAGTATAGTATTCTTAGGTATGCATAATGGTTACTTAGGTAAAACCAAGTAACCAGCAAACCTGTATAGATTGGATTTCAGTATCTAACGATCACCTAGCTATGATGCAAACAGGCTTAAATGCACGTAAACAAATTGCCGGTAGCGCCTTTCGAGGCAGATGCCATGCCTATTCTACACCACCTGGAAAGGGAGAATATCATCAACTCCATCATCGCCCACATCTTTCAAGGAAGTGATAAGGTGATTCTTCCAGAACCGAACGCCTTCGATACCCTCCTCTCTGCATAAGATACCTCTATCCTCGGCCATCTCGAGTTCCTCGGTTGCGACTCCCACGCTCCATCCGAAGCGTTGTGCCGCTTCCTGAGCCGTCACGCCTTGACCAAAGACGCGCCAGTCCCAAGCAACAGTATCGCCTAGCGGCTGCCATCTAAGCTCTTGCATCCAGGCGTCCAGCTGCCGGATAGTCTTCTCGTCACTCCAATCGTATCTTTGGACAACAAGAAGTCCACTTTTGAAGCGACGCATGCGAACGGGTAATTTCAGCTGCTCCCAAAGCTCAGCGGCTTTCTGGAAATCAGACGGGCTAATAAGCTCAACACCATTACGACTACGGTTGAATACCGCCCAGAGGTCAATGAGGCTCATAATTCCGCCCTCCTTCCGGAGGATACCCTTTTGATCATCGGTCAGGTATTCGGCCAAGTTTCGGGAAAGCTCCCTCAGATACAGATTCTCAGAACCAGAACTCAGCATGTCTCTCGTAGTTACCATACCTAAAGCAGCTGCGGATTGTGATAGCGCGGCATTGGCTTCTGCTGACCCCCCATTGGTAGCTAGCCCTGATTCAGAGGCGAGCGTTTCCGCTAACGCAACGACTTCCTTAGCAGACGCCATCAACGCTTCTAAATCTTCAAAAGCATTGCCAATGACAAACTCATTGTTCTTGCGTGTCTCAAGGCCACGCTGTTCCAGACCAGCGATCCCAACTGCGAACGAGCGAGACATTGTTTGAGAAAGGTTTGAGATGGGGGATGGCATAGAATGCTTTTGAGCCGTAGTGTGAGAAGGTTGTGGTATTGGGGGCGCATTCTGAAGGAGCCATTTTCTCTGAATAAGCGCACCCTTTAATCTCTCATGAAAGGTCTTTTCACCTCCACCACGAAACGAGAGCTTGATACTCTCGTTGACTTCGGTATTTTTGATCCTCGCTTGTCCAAACAAGGGCGCTGGGGATCCAGCACGATCAGCCTCAACGTTCCCATTTATCGTACCCGCTGACATCAGAGAAACGCCACAGATTTCGCATTCCGGAAGAGAGGGATGGTTGAAAAACGTGCATCTAGGACAGGCTATTGAAGAGGGTTCCGAAGGTCGCGATGATGAGAAGACCGCCGAGGTGTCTACGTTACTCAGCGAAATTGGCTCACAATTAGCGCCTGTTCCTATTTGAGCCGTTAGGCTAGCTGTTCCCCGACTTGTCACGGCAGAAATGGCTGCCTTAAGAATCGTCGCCAAGGGAGGCTTTATTCCGCAAGCTAAGCATGGTGATAAGGGCGTTGAGGCTGTAGCCGTCGTTGGATCAAAATTCGAGGGCACAGGGTTGGAAAATGAGCATATGGGGCAAACCCAAGTTGCGACCACAAGTTTTGGGGATTGGGATGCGCCACGTGAAGCGAACGTGTTTATATTTTGCAATACAGGTGAAAATGATTGCGTTGGCGGGGCGCCAACAGGCTGTGTCGCAGAGCCTCCTGTGCCCTGTGACCATCCTAAGCCCTGCTTTGGAGGTTTTGGATAAATTATTATCTTTGGAGACGACTTGAGAAACCTCGCCTTTGAAGAATTAATGAATAGGGTCAAGGAGATGCACTGGGGTGAAATCTATACTTGGTACTCCACACGATCAACTTCCTTCAGCTCAATAGCGACAGAATACTTCCTTGGCTCGTCGGCAGCAACGTAGCACACCCGGTGAGAGGTCAGGTAGGCATGGCCGTTCTGATAGTTTGGGATCTTGAACTTCCTACAATTTACGGAAGTATTCATCAGCCAGGACAATTTCGCAAGTATGAGATATCATCTAGAACGGGGAGTTCCATCTGCTGGCTGCCGAAGAATTCGAGGGGAGAGAATCGCTCACCCCTCATACAATCCCACTGCATCCTGGACAAAGAGAAGCGTTTCATCTGGAAGAAGTGATGGGCGAAGCGCAGTCGATAAATCCAGCGCCTTGAAGAACATCTAGTTAGCCCTGTGTTATAACGGATATTATCATTGGCATCGGTCTCATCTTGAACCCTTATTCTATAGCTTAGTGTCTCTTACTCCAAGGCATACCTTGGCGTCTGGCTTCTGATGGTGATGTACTGGGGGATTTCTTTTGCTATCATAGTGTGTACTTTTACGGTACTGTACATATGACGCTACTATGGTAGATGTCTTCGCTTAACAACGCCCGCGCCTGAAGCGGTTAACCGGTCAGGAGCCCGATGACAAATAAGGCAATCTAAGCGAACCGCGCTTTCCTACTTGAACCCGGTTCTCGACATCTTCAACCTTGAGAAGCAACAACCATCTAGGAGTCCTGCATTATTAAATGTCAGCAACTTTGATTAACGAGTCTTTACACGTTGTGTATATTGGCTCCCTACAAGCTCTTATAATAATACCACCTCCGATTGCCTTTCCCTTGTGATACCTATGTCAAGCATTCCCCTGTACTCGCACATGCAACCGTAGAACCCTGTCTGAACGTGTGAATCACTTTTCCTTTCCCATTTTTGGTTGCTTTATAGATTCTACTAAAGAAAATGACTGCCGGTGTTCCGTCATGGCCAGCTGCGGCCCCAGCGATGACTTCAACTACTTCTCATTGCACCGGACCCAGTGAGTTTCTTTATCCATAAGTGATATGTGCAGCGTTGACTAACCGTGATAGCCGCTCCTGCATACATTCCCGTGCAATCACGTCGTAGCTTTGGCCTTCATATCGAGTCAGATCATACGAATAACCCCTACAATACTGCCATCCCAGCCCCTCCACCTAAACCCCATCCTGTGTCGAAAACGCGTATGGAATGGCCCGAACCAGTTCGCAAGTATGTGCAGCGGAGTTTCGTACCAGAATGCCAGATTGAAGGGATCAGCAGACAGGAAATGGAGGCCAGGTTGAAACAGGTCATCACAGAGGCGGCCGAGGGTAACAGTCTCGATAAAGTCGACTGGGACGCGCTACCTTTACCACAGGCCATGATTGCGACGGAGCGCCGCAAAATATTGACGAACACAACTGTGTCCTCGTTGAGTATGTCCACTGAAACTCCGGCCCAGAAACCTGGGCCTGAGCCTGAGCATCTCAAGAAAAGAAAGTCGCCGGACTATCATCATGTGGAAGTGGATAGCTCTCCGCCGTGGAGAAAAACTAACAATCGAAATCATATTGAGGATCGGGTCACATATCCCCCAGCTGACAAGCGACAACGAATAGATTACAACAGGTTCTCAAGTAAGTCTAATGCTACTCTGGAAAGCCGGCGGAAACGCTTTGAGGATCAGCGTTCTGGATATGGATCTCCACCGACATCATCATCGCATGATAGAACCCCGACACCCAGTGCAACAAAGGGACCGATTGTTGGACGATGCCAGGACCTGGAGAAGAATTATTTTCGCTTGACTTCTGCCCCAAACCCTGATACTGTCCGGCCACTTCCAGTCTTGGAGAAGACGCTGGAGCTCTTGAAGAGAAAATGGAAGAAGGAGAACAACTATAGCTATATCTGTGATCAGTTCAAATCGCTCCGCCAAGACTTGACGGTCCAGCACATCAGGACGGAGTTCACCGTTAACGTCTACGAAATTCACGCCCGAATTGCTCTGGAAAAAGGAGATCTTGGTGAGTATAATCAATGTCAGACGCAGCTTCGCGCTTTATATGTGCAGCAGCTTGGAGGCCACCCAACGGAGTTTAAAGCATATCGTATCCTTTATTTCATTTACACGCGCAATCAGACGGCTATAAACGACGCATTGGCAGATCTAACCCCCGCAGATAAATCAGACCCCGCTCTTCGGCATGCCCTTGAAGTTCGTTCAGCTCTTGCACTAGGCAATTATCACCGCTTCTTCCAACTCTACCTTGACACTCCGAACATGGGGGCGTATCTTATGGATATGTTTGTCGATCGAGAGCGGCTCTCCGCCCTTGCATGTATATGTAAAGCGTAAGTGGGATCTAAATGCTCTCTTGGTCATCACCTGATTGGTCCTTAGTTACAAACCTGATGTAAAAATTCGATTCATCACTGAAGAACTTGGTTTTGAGTCCGACGAGCAGAGCGCGCGTTTCATCCTAGATCATGCTCCTGAAGATCTACTTCAGGAGAAGGATGGAAGCGTGAGACTCCTTACGGGTAAAACAGGTCAGATGTTTGAATTGGCCAAGGCTGAAGCTCACAAGATTGTCGATATCAAGGGGCAAATCTGACTGTTGCGCTTCTCTTTATTAATCCACCATTAAAGATATTTTACTTGTTATATTGCTCGTTATTTTCGTCTACTTTGCATGAGATGTGCCGCTATCATTTTCTAGTCGCAACTTCCTTTCATGTTTTAGTTACTTTGTTTTGTTCATTTCTCAACCGACTGATACCCTTTCACCGGCCACCTTCCTTCCCTCGCTTGACCGAATTAGTCTCGTGGGACGTCCCCTGGCATTTAACATTTTGTGACGCACAATGTCCAATACTGGGGATTCTTTGAACCGGCAACAGGCTGGTAGTTCTCCATTGGTCGCAGATTTCTGTGAGTCGGGAATGGCCTCGATTGGACTGTCTGCTCATCTAACAGTTGTAGCGTAGAGCGGCTTCCGCCAAACGAGGTTTTCAATGAAGATCTTCTTTTAATCACACAGGTTTTGATAGCATAGGATGCTGTAGTATGTTTTGTGTTTAATAGGTATGCTTCATGTATGCAATGTAATCTGATCTTGCACTTCATGTTCTATCTATGATTACCCCCACGCCGGTTTTACTGTACTCAGATACGAGCAGTAGCTTCAAATCATGAGTTCTAAGGAGAAACTACATAGAAACAGAGGCTGCTGATAAAGAGATGCCATGCCAGTTCCTCTCCGATCGGTAAGGTAATCAATTCCTCGCTGACTAGCTTCCCATCATCTTTATGCTATTGGTATTACGATTACCTATTACAAGACCCGATATCGGAATGAGGCGATAAAGGTACCCACATGAGAAGACCAATAATTTGATCAATACCCGAAATCCACTACTACCTGTGGGCTTCAAACTCTTCGAGGTTTTGGCCGTATTATTAGACTCTGCCCGGGTATACAGAGTCCGGACACAGTACCGGTCCTTCCATCGCCGCCTGAGTCGACCCCGTTTTAGCGGGAGCCCAGCCCAGCATTCGCGGGACAACCCTTATTATGTTCCTCTACATATTCACCTTCCCTTCACCTTTCTCCTCTCACCCAGAAACGAAGGTAATGTCGAAGGCGGATCTTCCCGGTCCGCACTTGGAAGACTCCGTGCTTCGCCCGCACCTATCCCTTCTATGCCTTCTTTGCCTTAGCTCGCGCCCATCTAATCACCACGGAGTACGCCGGCCTTAGAATGGGGCTTGCGGCCCCTGGCTGTCACCTTGGTGCAAGCCATGGTCTCCTTTGCCAGCCTGTCTGCTTCCTCACCGCCAGAGACCGCGCCAGAGGTTGAAATCTCTCACAATAATAATATGCTCTTTCTCTTGTGCCGTGCTCCACACCTTCTTGGGCTCCTCGATGGCTAGGGAGTTAGGGCATCCGGCTCATTGCGGATACTGTATCATGTAAATCCATGAGGCATGTTCCGTCGTAACAACCTTGAGCGGAAGTGCTAATCCTTCGACCATTTGGGGAGTTTGCTATCGCTAGCGCCGGGCGCGGACCCCCCGGGTGAAACTTGACTCCCAGGGCTACTTGCACGCCTGGCGCTTGTCTAACTGCCGTCTTTCGGGCTCCCGCTAGCGCCGGGCGCTTAAGTTGGCATGGGAGTGGGCGAGTGACAGTGGTGTATGGGCGTCGTAGAGCTCCTCCCACAACAGACCGGCATTGAGGAGGTAGGTTGTTTGAAGCCTTGAACACACATTCCATCGGTTGCAAGCAACTCGCGAGTAATTCCATATAGCTAGTAATAAATCTCTATCATTCCTCCTTTTCCGTAGGGTGCCAATAGGATATCCTTATGCATTATTGAGATACGGCGTCACCAATTTATCCCGGTATAGGTTCGGCGAGCAATAAACCACCGCTGGACCTACCGAAGCTAGACAAGTCAATTGTACCCACGGCCAGCTATCTAAGTATTGCAGCCATGCTTACAGGAATTGCTAACAGTATATATCTTACGATCAGATACGTAATTCTAGCCTATTCTTTCACACATAGGCGATACGCAAATGGCTGATGCTCTGCCTGGTGACCTGTCGGGTGTATATGGTCTGTGTCAAGACCTACAAATTAACAGTGTGGTGGTCGTCCAACTAGTTCAAGAAATCAGGCCTCATTTATTCCTAGACCGCTTTCAGATAGGAGAGCATTCAACTAACTAAATGCAACACGGAGCCACCCCAGGAGCTCCCGGGACACTAGAAATGTAGTCTGTCAGCCGCTACTAACTAGCTGGCGTCGGCTCTGGAATTGCAGGTTCTGGATTAGCTCTGTCGGACGCCTCGCAGCCTTAGCTATAGAATAGTTTAATGATGCTCATCATATTGTTCTCAGGAAAACTTCGAGAGTAAAAATAGTTAGTCAACAAAAATATAATGGAAGAATGGTGGACTTTTATAGCGTCTTGATTCCGGAAAATAAATTATGATACATAGAAAGAAAGTATGTACAGGATTCCTTCTGGGAATTTATGTATAAATGAATCTATATGGACGAATTTAGACGGCAGAACGAACGGTTGGTTGCACGCTATCCCACCACGCTAAGACATAGTTACCGACACCAATACACAAACCGTTAGCTCCCTTCGTCATCTCGTCTGCTGATCACGAACGCCCCACCTTTTCCGGAGCTAGCTACCTCAGTTCCTCAAACTCTTGGATTGGATTAATAATGACGTGCCAGATATATAATATATAATAAAAAGGCTTGGCACTACTATAGTACTACTAGTAACTAATGTTGAATAGAGAGGGTTAATAATGAATAATGAATAGGTTGTCCCGTTTAACGAAAGGCATCTCCCTAACTAATAAAACGAAATGCCAAGTGAATCCACCAAGGTAATGGTAATAGTAATAAGCACTTTTGCCTCATTGATCTTCTCTTGCCCCCACAAAAAAGGGTCAGAGCGAAACCACCAATTCCATGTTCTTATTGTATCTCGCTGTCTATTTCTACTACTTCTACTCTTACTTCACCATCTCGCTCTTCGCCCCCCCCCCTGAGCACTAAGTACTTTCTCCTTGTCCCATACCAAGCTCATGTTCAAACCCGGAAGCGTCACGTCGCAGAAATCCAGGACCGCTCCAATCCGCTTGCACCTCAGTGCTCACATGCTGCCATCAGCAGGCTGACCCCCTTGCTTGCGGAAATATCGCCATATCAGGTCGTTATCTTCCACCTCACACACGTAATCATAGTCAAGAGACAGGTGGACCATGGCGACTTCGTAGGCAGGAAAAGTGAAGCTCAGCGGCGCGGGGACCAGTGATGGGAATAAACCATAGATGTTTCAGTCCATTTTAATGGAACGTAAAGAGTTGGCTGTTTCGTTTCAATCATTTCTCGGGATATTAGGTCGGATCTTAATAAATCGAGTTTTAATGAACAGGCATACTATACTACCAGTGCATAGCTTCCGATTGCTGTATAAGTTCATTTCAATAATAATACTACTATCTAGTTATAGGATATACCCATCACCGTCCGTCTGTGACAATTTTTGATGTCCGAGAATGTCACGATAAGCGCAAGTGGGAGATTTTTAAATCCTCAGCTTATTTATCCATATAAGCTTATATTATAATAAACCGCGCAGTACCCGATGTTGACCAATAGCAAAATACTCTGCACAACTTCCTGCACAAAGTTCTGTGATGTTAGTATGTGTAATAATGGCCTTTTTTTTTAATTCCGGTGCCGGTTGGGGACCTGGCTAGGAAGTATTTAAGGTATGCGTTACAGCTGCCATTCGCTGTAATGGATTTTAAGCTGCATACCGAAGGGCCGAAGGCAACGCGACAGAAGAATTCTTATTTAACTATATAATTTCAGTATTGTGTTTCTCTTAACACTGAAGGACTTGATGGAGAATAGAGCACGTGAAATTTTCAAATACAGATATGATAGAATATACTTCTCATTTAGCACACCCTAGTCTCCATGAAAGGTAGCATACAGCCTTCATTTGATTAGTTTCTACGATAGGCTAATGATATTTTCGGTACATAGCAACCTAGGCTGTCGCCACTATTTGTCTCTCTCTAATATATAATTATATTAATACGGTTCTTCTTTTAGTAGTAGCACCAATTAATTACAAGAAGATAATAGAGCTTGTGACAAAGCGTTTTGGACTCACCTATGTCAAATTCCAAAGACGCCTTTACTGACGTCTGACGAAAGACTACTACATATCCATTCAGCTTCGAGTGCTTTGCAGGATGAGGCAAAATTGCTTCTTCTCTGGGATCCCGAGACTTCCCGCAATTCTTGCTGCATGGCCTGTCAGCATTCCTAAGATTGAAATTATACTAGTGGTCTGGAACGAAGGGATACTTCACAGGGACAAATAGCCCATATATACCCCTTTGGTATGCGTAATAAACCTGGAAAAGGCACCCCCGATCTTTGAATACTTCAGTTCTTAAGGTCTTCCAGGATAATTAATAATCGGCCAGTCGACAAATGCCTTTCATTTCTCTGGCCACCATGCCCAATCCCGTCAGCGGCCCCCTGGTAACCATGCATGAGCATACCATAGTAGTTGTTGCTTTGTTTGGGATGTGTAACTTCCAAAGACGTAGTATGAAAGTCAGAAAGCCGTTATGTTATACAAGTACCAAGAAGAATCAACCCTCATCCACTTGGAAGTAATCAGCCGCGATCAAACCACTTGAGCGATTCGTATGCGAACTAACAATAGTAAGCTTATAAATTTGGATATCCGTCTTCGTGAATTAGGCTCTTAAGTTGAACCGATATCTCAGTGCGTTCCCGTGAGAGCGCTACCTCTATGTATTTAAATCCTCATAATGAGCAAAGCTTTCGCTTTCATCCTCTCCAGGAGCTCAAAGGAGAATAAGTGGAGGCTAAACTCGCTTTGACTATTAGCTAGTGGGCTTGAGGTCCTTAAAAGAGTCTTTAAATGTCGCGTCGTCAAACCTGGTCTTACTCTTTTTGATGATATCCCATGGAGGGTACTGTCCCACCAGTCGCAGCGTCAGGACTGATGCTGCCTCTCGACGCCAGTATAAGTTTCTCCCTGCTGTCCATTTGAAATTGGAGATAAGTCCCCATAGTTTTAAACTAGGGTAGTATGGTATTGCTTGAAGATGAGTGGAGTTATTAAAGGTAACTCCAGACAGACTGGATACTTATATCTATTGCACAGTTGAATACTGGTCCAGAGAAAAAGGTACTGTATTTCAATATATCTAACAAAAGGACGAAATTTCCAAAGTCGGGTTTACACTATGATTATATAACTCTACACTTAGGCACATTTCGGTCCTCTCAGAAATAAAAATAAAAATAAACCGTCGCTGCCCATTCTAACGCGCCTACATCTGGTCAAGCTTGGATCAGCCCATACCCTACGACCACAACTAGTCTCATCCCAGAGCTCATAATCGTTTCTGGCGCCTTAATATGAGAGCCGCAGCTTACCCGTTTTAGGAGGCCCTTCGCCAACTTCTACGTAGGCCAATTGGGGGTGGTTAGATTCTTCAGCTCTAGCTGAAGCTACAATTTCGGATCCATGATACCTCCGGTGGTGACTGACTTACGTGACGGTGAACTCTTCAATGTCATATTTGTTCCCCTCACGGCCAAAGCCGCTGTGTTTGACTCCACCGAATCTACAATGAGATTAGGTTGTTTTTTTCCCCTTCTGCGAGTTTGAAAGATTACTCACGGCGAAGCAATATCACTGATGATTCCCGTATTGACACCAACCATACCGATCTCCAGCGCCTCTGAAATTCAGATTGCGCGCTTTAAGTCGCATGTACAAAAATAGGCTGCGAGTCCGACCTCTGGCTGGTTGACTAGATCGATGACTTCCTTTTCCATTTCGAAGGGGAAAAGCCCCGCCACTGGCCCGAAGGTTTCTTCAGAAGCGAGTCGCATATCACCCGTCATACCTGTCAAAATGGTAAGATGGTAACGGTTGATACTGATTTCGGGAGCTTTCTTCCCGCCGACAACAGCCTTTGCACCCTTGGCTGCCACGTCCTGGACATGCTCATTGGCCTTCCGGATAGCATTGGTATGGATAACAGGACCGTGGGTGGTGCTTTCATTGAACCCCGGGCCAAGTTTGAAGGACTTAACCGTTTCCACGAACTTCTCCGCGAACTTGTCATAAATACCTTTCTGGACGTATATCTGGTTTGCGTAAACACATGTTTGGCTGGAGCTACGGAACTTGGAGGTAGTGGCGCCCACAACAGCAGCGTCGAAATCTTCAACATCGTCAAAGATGATGAAAGGCGCGTTCCCTCCCAGCTTCCAGGACTCCTGCTCTATGCGTGCGTTAATTCAGCCAGCGCATTGGCTGTGAAAGGGATCTCGGCAGGAGACTTGGCTACGATGGTGCAGCCCGCCCAGGGCCGGACCGATCTTTCTGGTGATCGTGGGAAGCTCCGAGGAGTTATCAAACCGCAGACACCAATGGACTTCTTAAGGGTCAAGACCCTATTGCCGGGTACTAGTGCAGAAATGGTGTCACCATAAATTCGGGGCGCCTCTCACTGAACCATTCAAAGAAGCTGGCCGTGGAGTTTACCTCTCCGCTACGGGGGCAAGTTTGCCCCTGACAAGTACAAACTGATACACTTTACACGGCAGAGAAATACAGACCCCCAGCAGTCCGGGTTTGATGGTGGTGGCCCAGTCGACACTCTACGGGTTCTCGGCGTATGGGGGGTGCAGCCCAGTTTGAAGCACTGTCTCGGGTGGTGGGCTCTACTTGGGGTTCAAGCTTTAGCCCATTCTGGCTTCTCTACACAGCAGTGGTCTGGCCTACAATAACGAGGCGAAAAGGGGAAGGCACCCGCTGCCTCTTGCAAACCCTTTGGTGGAAGCGCCTGCGGAAAAACACTGGGGCCTACCAGCGCCTACAGGCGGGCCCCAGCGTGGCAGGCCCCGTGGAAAACCCGGGTGCCGCGGCTGCGCAGGAACTGAATAGGCCCGAGAGTACAATGGCCACTCTCCTTAGGACGGAGGTCATTGGCATCAACCACTTCTTGCACCGTGTTGGGGTACTAGAGGTGGAGGCGAGATGCCCATGTAGGTGGGAGAGGCAGACGCCAAGCATGTGGTTATGTTCTGCCCTAACCTCGCTGGCAGGGACCGTATGCTGGCTGATGCTGGCACTACAGACTTCGATAAGGCGCTCAATACAAGGCAGTCACACCGTGGCTTATCTGCCAGGGTTCTCCCCAAGCCAGAGGGAGCACTGGCGGTGGCCTCAGTGCACCGGCATATAAGGAGCGTAAAGTGGATTTTATATTCTACATATGGTGGTCGCTGCAAGATCCCCGCATAAACAAGAATGTGGTTGCCTGGGTGAGAATGGTACATAATTATACATAATAAAATCAATTAAATTAGGTCGTCTTTACCTAGAAATTCCTGCCCATCTTTAGATGAGGGGGTCACGACTCACGGGAAGATATTCAGCCAATATATAATATTCAATACTATCACAAAACTCAACGGCTATGGTGGAAGCCTTGAACCGGAGCAGATCAACCCCCAGCCATCAACCAACCACAATATTTGATATCTGTTGGTACAAATGGATCCTGATTGGTCTAACACGACGGGATCGGGGAAACGATAACCCGATGTCAACCTGTATCT